>JAQQRF010000475.1:0-138332 GCA_030523145.1 Trissolcus brochymenae
GCGGTGAGTAAAGAAAAACAAAATCGCCAGTTAAATTGTCGCAGTTTCACACTCAATTTGAAAAGTAAACGAGAAATGGCGAGGCGGAAAGAAAAAAGGCTGAATTACTCTTGCGGCGCGCGTAAACAGACCTGTTTACGTAAATACGCAAAACGTGTAACTATTGACAAATGTGAACAACGTAACCCGTCTAGTTTTATACAACGAGGCACTATTTTCAGATTGTATACGTCCTCTAAATTATAATTTGGCATAATAGCAATCGTGCTAAAGAAAGATACCCAAATACAAACAATCGGAAAATAAATGATGAACTCATCGAGTTTTTGGGTTTTTTCTAGAAAATTATTATTGAAAAATTGAAAAACGTATGATATTGAACAAATTTTACATTCAGAAAATTTCATTTTATATATAACAGGCACAATTGAAATGTAAATTAAAAAAAAACATAATTTGTTATCATAGAAAAAACATACGAGTATTGTGGTTCATCAAAACCTTTGTCATAAACTGTGTTCACTGAATTTGTGTATATTACATCATTCTATTAGTAAAAACAGGTTCGATATTTTGGTTTAATAAATAAAAGTAATAAAATGTAACCGCAAGTGAGAAAAAAGTTTGTTTTGCACAATCAATACAGTAGCTAGACATGAAAGTATGATACATCAATCAAATATAAAATCAACAGATGAGATGTTTTTTTTGTAGTTGCATATATAAAATTCATCGAAATCGTGGCGCGATTTGATTGTTCAAAGGAAGATATTTCCATGAAAATGTATTAAAAATGTAGTAATAAAAACAGTCAAGGCAATTATACGATTAAAACGTCAGGGATTGTTCGAATTTATTCGTTCAACTGCAACCAGAAACATCAGCGATCAACTAATTGACTAATCAAACAAATGCTCTTTCTATTACACTTTCGTTCATCATTCGTGATGGCACGATGATCAAAAATAAACATACAAAAGTACCAAAAAAAGAAAAAAAAAACTGCGTGAATTTTTGTTAACAAAACGTGTGCTTTAATCGCCGAATAATTGTTTGCCCAGTTCCATCATTCGGTGGTTTCGGCACACGGTCAGTGCCCCGCAATTTTTGAGCTCACGGGCAACGCTCTTGTCCGCCTTGACTAAATGACAAAGCAGGTCCTCATAAGCGGACTTGACAGTCGGCTGAAGACTTCCGACTTTGACCTTTGCCAGCGTCTCGATA
Source organism: Trissolcus brochymenae (assembly GCA_030523145.1). NCBI lineage: Eukaryota > Metazoa > Arthropoda > Insecta > Hymenoptera > Scelionidae > Trissolcus > Trissolcus brochymenae. Next base: position 1,225 of record JAQQRF010000475.1, read on the forward strand.
ATGTCCTTCGCCCAACCGGATTCAATGGCAAACTCCGAAATCCAGGGGATAATTTGCAACACGCCAGCCATGGTCTGCATTCCAAGGAACCACAGCTCCATAATCTCCATCCAGTGTTCCTTATACGACATGGCAACGACCAGTTCAGTGGGGTCATTACTTTCGTCCACGATGTAAGCATCCCACAAGAACCGGATGGTCGCTTGAATATAACGGCAGATCGAAAAGTCGTTCTTCTTGACCCGTGTTGACTGCTGCTTGAGTAGGAGCAGACCCAGCACCGCCAGATGTCCATGCAATACCAAATTCTCCGGAATCTGCTTAAGTTCTGGCAAATTGTTAAAGATGAACTTCAATAGCGAGACAAACGTTGACGACTCCTCAACGAGCTTCGCCTCCAGCACAGTGATGTTCATCAGGACGTTGCAGATCGACACCATAGCCGCTCTTGAGTCCTTCATCTCGTCCAGGATGTGTGGCTCCAGCTCCTTCTCTGGTTCTTGCAGTGCTTTCAGACGTTCAGCCTTGGGCACAGGTGGCTTTTTGTAGTGCACAATGGTCCAGTGATAAGCAAGACATTCATAAAGAACCTCGTCCTGTTTGTGCTTGAGGAGAATTTTTCTGGCTTCTTCTTCTACAGCTAGATGGCACAATGCTGGCAGCAAGAGTCTCAGAATGTCAATCTCGCTAACGGGGTCATATTTCGGTGGCTCGCCGGAAGAAGAGCCCTCGTCTACTTTCGAACTGGCCTTAGCTTTTTCCGCCATGCGTCTATTTCTGTGAGCGTAAAAGGTGTCGTTGGCGATAGTTAACACGTAAGGAAGCACATCGTAGACTTGCTTCCTCATAGCGGAGGTTTCTTGTGCCAACCAAGCTGACAGAACGCGAACCATGGCACAGACAAAAATACGCTCGGTAATATCTGTGATTTCCTTAGCCTTTGATACGTTCAATAGCAGTCCGATAACCGCAGCAAAAGCGCCCTTCAGAGCCGTGTAGAGCGATTGTTTCTCCTTTTGTTCCAATTCCAGCTGGTCGGTTGCGATGTAACTCACACAAATCTCCAGAGCAATGAAGCAGGCGACGACCAAATCAGCATTAGCCATCACAGCTTTCAGATTCGGTTTGTTTTCCAACTGCATGCGAACTTCTATGGTGGTTAACTGAACAAGAATTAGGAACAAGTGTTTTGGCTTCTCCTCGTCCATCAGTGCCCATTCGGCGCCCAGAATGTCCAACATCACCGAGGCCAATTTCAGAGCAGGATCGCGTTGGGCTTTGCCTATCTTGGACCCGAGAATGTCGCTGAGTCCTTTGTATATACTCTGAGGCCAGCTTTCCAATTTTGCTGACGAGGCAATCGCTTCCTTGCGACAGGATGCCAGCAGGGCGTGCAAGATGGTGCTGAGTTCGAATTTTCTCTCTGTATGATCCGTTTCAAAGTCTAGGGCTATTTTGTTCAAAATTGCATGGAAAGGGGCAGTGTCTGTGGCGTGCCAAGCATTCGGTCCAATTTTGTTGACAAGGGTGACCAGCACATTGAGCGCCTGATCGGTCTGAAAACTCTTTTCCGAATATATCTCGCACATCTTTGGGATGGCCTTTTGTTCCAGCAGCACCTTTTGACCCGGGGGATACTGTGCGATGCTCTGTAAACATAAGTAGGCCTCACTCACGATCATCAAATCCTCCTCGGCATCTTCGTCCGCCCGGAAAACAATTTCCAACAACGCCGGAACGTGTACGATCATATCCGGATGGGTAGCGATTTCCGATTCGTTGCAGAAAGCCGAAAGGATCGATAGCGCCACGCTTTTGTAGACGTGCGGAGGACAATCCAGCGGCACTTCCACCGTAGAGAGCAATTTGCGCAGGAATTTCACGCCAATTGCCTCGAACAGGAGCTTCTTCACTGCTGCGGTGCAGTCCTTCTCTTTGACCAGCTTGGTAATCATGAAAAGTGCGGCGAACTTTTCCGAGTCGTTGCTCGCCATTTTCAAAATTGCTAAGCATTTTTTCATCCGCTCAGGCACTTGCACGACCGTTTCGCACTCCATTGTCCCAAAGTTCTTCGCACAACCGGCTGACTCGAACGGAACTAACTGTCGCTCGCACTTGGTCTTACGATAACTGAATTCTCAATGGCTTCTGTCAATGCGTGGATGTCATGCCGAATGATGTACCTTGTCACGACGATGACTCAAAGCCAACTGGCATCGCTCCCGCTTCAAACCTCTTCCTGTAAGGCCTTGCCCTTTGACACGCTCTTTCTCACAGGAGAGAGAATAAAAATAACACCAACTCAAATGAGGTCCAAAATTAGATCCGAGTGTAACCACCCCTGGTTCCAATGGTCTTGCGATGAATTCCTAAATCGAACAATACAAGACATGTTTATTTCGATTCATTATTCTATACGATTAAATTCAAAATTACACGAAATGTATCATAATTTCCTTTCAACAATCAGAAAAGAAAGTAGTTGTTAACAAGTTGATTCAATAAAGATAAGTTAGTTATTAAAATAGTATGGACTTAGGAGGGGATTAATTGGTTTTATAATCACCTCGGAAAATTGATTGGTGATGAGCTTAATAAGTTTCGTATTAAATAATGCTCCTTATCTAGATACAGTGGAGCAAGCAACTAAGGAATAGACACCGGCGTGTCGAAAATGTGTTTGCGTTGTCTCTCACAGCCGGAGAGACAAAATTAGTTCGCATAGAGAGAGCCCTATATTGGGGAACGGCTCGCGTTACATGCGACTATACTATTTTTAAGTCTGGAACGGAAAATTCAAAATAAAACTAGTCGATACAACCGCTAAATATTATTTGTTATGACATTTGAAAAACTACACATTTTTTTTATTTCATTTCTTTCCACAATTCGATTTAGAACCAAGTTGTTCAGTGAATATTCAGATCGTAAACATTTTATACGATAACAGTTTGAATACATTCGCAAGCGGTTCAAAATGATTTATATTTATAATATTTGTTAAAGTTCATTTGAAAGATTGAATTTTATTTTGTAAAAAAATGTGTCAGTCATAAAAGTTGTAAGTACATTTGACATCAAAACAAAGATGCTAGCAATCATGCGATCACAAAACCACGATAAAGTTTTATTATGCAATTTTTTTGTTTAAAATCTTTTCAAAGATTACGTTTATGGGCTATAATTTGAATTAAATTTCAAATCGTTGTTTTTAATCTACTGTTATTAAAACTTATCTTCGGGTTCGTAAAAAAATTGATTCATTTAATTGAATTACATTATTTCATCAATTTCATCATTTCCATTCGTTCAAATTATATCTTAGTTTCTTATAATGATTGAATTATTAATTACCACAATTGATTAGTTCATCCGTACAAACTTATCTACAATTAGGAAAACTTTCCGTCAATAAATCTTTTCATTGTGAAAAGTAAAAATAAAATCAAACCCCCCACGAAGAGGAAAAGTTCTTTGAATCATCCGGTTAAATTTACAACTAAACATCGAAACAAAATTAGTCTAAACAATACACGAGTTCACGCCACACAAAAGGAAACAGTTGTAAAAAAAAATTCTTAGTCACTTGTCACGTGTGACAAAAATGTTTATATTTAAATAATATTAAACTGAACTAAAAATAAGCGACCAACCTAACCTTACAACTAACCTAGACTGATTGTTGAAAGTAAATCTAAAAATGTAACTATAAAACAAAAACACAAAGAATAAGGTTGTGAATAATTACCTGTCGTGAAACGAAGTTACGTCCTCACTTGAAATGCAATTGAATCACCGATACGATAACAGTAACACAAAAATTAATAATCAAAACGAAATGAAAACTTGAACGGGGCAGAGAAAAACGCGGATTTGCTAAAAAGGTTATATGCGGCTCCCTCTCTTGAAATCACTTGTAGCCATAACCAGCCCCAATCAGCTGATGCTGCAAACGGTTGCGCAGATGTCATGCGCAAGTGTGTCAGCTCGCGTTTGTTTGGGAAATTGCGCGGGAGATAAGGGAACACGGAAAAGTCGACGCTTCGGACAGCAACGGCGTTGAACGGAATGGACTTTGCGTGATGAAATGCTTGATGATTGATATGGTGCATGCATTTTGAGGTAATTACGTTAACAAATGATCGATGACAAGAGCGTCGTCTGCTAGTCACATGTGGCCTCTCGCCATGTCGGAGCAACGATTTTCGAGGATGTCGGTATTTTTGTTTTGTCAGATGAAATGATTCGCACCCGCGGGTGTCTTTGAACGGTGACTGTTATACCTGCTTGCACGTCAAACTATCGCCCTTTCTTGTTTCGATGAGCGTATTGTCCAGGTCGAAGAAAATAGTACTCAGCATTGAGCCTGGTTGATGTCGACAAAACCCTGCCATCGTCACTTTTTGACCTCTGCTTGCTAATCCTGGCTTTGTCAAGTTTGTACTGAAGAAAGAAAGGCGCGTTGTGACGCGCGGTCCGCCGAGCGTATGGAATTTTCAGCCGAGTGTTGTTCCTTGGAGGGGGCTGCAGGCTCTGCGCATATCGAAAGCATTTATCGGCGCCGACGTTTCCACTTTTTTAATCAGGGGATCTTGAAGCCGTGACCTTGACCGAGAGATGCTATCGTCGCGCTGGATTAAGGGTCAGTCGCCTCCCGATATGGATTAACTGTCAAAAAAGCACTTCCAGCTTTCTCTCAAAATTCATGGCCAAAAATGTTTGAATGTAAAATGGCCAAACAATAAGCCTCTGGCGTTAAATTACGTTGGAGATCAAAAAAAAAAGTGAAATAAAATATATAATTAGAAACAGTTTCTTCCGGTAACGATGATTATCGACTGCATGCAAAGTAGCGTCAAAAATTCAATGCGGTGCCAGTCCGAGTGGACGAAGGTCGCATCACACTTTCCTGCATTTCTATTAAAAGATAAAGGGGATATGAAGAGATGTTTTGTAATTTTTAATTTATAATCTTACGAATACGCAATGATGAAATTTGTAGACAAAATTGATAAATTGGTATCAAGCAAGGACTTAGTCAATCGTGTCTGCTCGGCTGGAAATTTACAGTACAAAAATTTTGCAGTTGATATAGTCAGTGTACTGTACTTAATCGGATCAATATCTTTTTGCGCAGTTCAGTGAAAAATTACTCGTCATAAGGAAAAACTGCATAATACATTTCAATATTCTAGTCTTTCCTCGTCGTCATTTTTCAAATTTAATAACATTCTTTTGAAGCGTGTACATGGTAAATGCAAAAAAATTTGTAATCAATTTCTTCATTGATTGAATAATAATCGTTGCCGCAAGATTTCATGTGCAAATTTAACAATTAAGCGGTTTAATTTTTAGTTATTTATTAGCAATTAAATTTTAAAACTTAGCAATTTTAAACTAAGAGTGGTATTTAGCATCGATATTTATAATTTTATTTGTAGTTGTAAAAATGCTGCATCATTAATTGTTCCTGGAGCAAAACTATTAATCAAAATTGGAAACTAATTGCATATTCAAAATGAATTGCTAAAAATTTGTTTTCACTTGTCTTGTTTGAAAAAAATCAAAATTGAAGCCAAAATGAAAATGATAAAAATATGAATGCATCTGAAGAAAACAAAAATAGACGACTGTTTACTTGTGCAAGATAAAAGAAAATATGGAAAGAACATCTGCGGAGAACAAATTTCCATTTAAGAATCTATATAAAGATTCTATATAAAAACAACTAAAAAACGTTGAGATAAAATATAAAAAAAACTTTACAAAAACTTTATACAGTCAGACATTTGACGTACAAAATTCACTTTTGCTAGAGATAAAATATTAACATTGAATATCATTGGATAGTATAAGTTACATTTCGGAGTCCCCGAGTGGAAAATAATCAGAATCTTTTTTGTAGAGTTCTACGAGTGTATCTGCTACTGCTGAGTCAGGAAATCTGTTCGTCCAAGATTGGATGAGTCCCTCAGCAGAGGGATCGTAATTCTTCAGAATCACATCTTTGCCGTCATCTAAAAAGTTAAAAACAAAAATCGATAAATTCAATAAACTTCATATAGATAAAAAAATTGAACAAAAAATATATAAAAATAAATAAATTATACGAACCAGTGATAAATGTGTTGGGTTGAACGTACAGGTCAGTTGGTTTCTTATGAGCTAGAATAATGTTCCTCCATGACGCCCAAGGGTATTTGCCATTATCTGACACTTCGCTGTACTTATCAAACAGTTTTTTAGCTTCTTCAACATCGCCAGTGCTTTTATAAACTTGTAACTTTTTTAAAAACATTCCAATGGCTTCTTTCCCGACACTCCTAATTTTATCTCTATTCAATTCCAATAGTAAATCTTTCCCTTTCTCTGTTTCGGTAACATTAATCAAATCTTCGCCAGCTTCCAAGCATACCTGTAACAAAACAAATCTGGCCCTATTATGAGCCTGGAGCCACTTTTTCTTCTCCGGTTGGTACATCTCCAGAGACTTTGCAACTCCATTCCAAATCATAATCAACCAGATGATATAAATAACATGATCAGCCTCTTCACCCTCATAACCGAAAATCTTTGCAACATCTTGTTCTAAACTCAAATACAACGCCACAGCTTCGGCTCTGCATTCTTCATAAGCACTGCCTAAAGCGCTGAATTTTGAGTCATAAGTTTCTCCTTCTGTATAATATTTATCGATTTTTTTTCCAGTCAAAGGATTGACGACACGACCATAGTCGAAGTTAAAACTACCGTCACTATTCTTCTTGAACAATTTACCGCTCCCATGGCCTAGCAATTCGTGTAGAGCCACGCCAACATTTGTACTGGCCAATTTGTATTTTTGAACCAACTTCAAATCCTGATCTGATAAGAAAGGTAACGAATTAACAGAAGGGCCACTTGATGCAATATTTGCCAGATAGACGTTTTTAAATCCTTCAGTCTGTCTGATAGAGTCATAATTCGGGATATTGATTCCTTTATATTTTGTAGAGCCAGCAAAAGTTAGAACGTCCAGAGAGGTAAAATCAGGCTCCAAGAATACATCCTTCTCAAAGTCTTTTCCCCAGGGTAAAAGGTCAATAAACTTCGGCGCGTTTGTCACGAGATCAGCAAACTTTTTCGACATAATTTTGTCCACCACTGCCACGAGTCCTTCGTACTCGGCCCTCTCACCTACAGGATCACGGTAGGTCTCAACAAACCCGAGATAAGTTTCCACAATTGGACTCTTGTCTTTAATCCAGTACCGGGATGCATCCTTGTGATCGTCCAGAGAGCCGCTGGTAAAGTGACTGATGTACTTCAGCAGCATAAGTTTCTCATTATCGTTAGCAGCAAACTGCATTGCCTTTGTAAGACTCTCAACCAGGGGTTTCAGGAGTGGACTGTAATCCCCGCGAGTTACCTTAAACGTTGATCCTTTGTACGTTTCCTCGGGTACCGTCACCGGCGGCTGACTCGCGCTCTCAATGGAAGCTAATCTGATATCATAAACCGTCTTGTTGTTAACAAGCGTCTTAAACACTCTGGTATTCACGCTTTCCATTTTCTTGCTTTGCATAAATTCAGTGACTTTTTTTGCGTCTTCCTCGGTACAGTTCGCTGAGAAGTAGGTAGTAACGCCTTTGTCGCCTAGACCGAGCGACTTGTATTTGTCATCCAGAGCGTACATAATGTCTTTTAATTGTCTCCAAAGTTTCATAATTTTTCCTTCGTTCTTGTCGTACGCTGCAGATAATTGGACAATGGTTTCAAACTTTTCTTGCGATAAATTGGGAATGATTTTTGTGTCACCCATGTTCTTGTAGTTGCCCAAGTTGTCATAAATGCCCGCAGCGTACACCAAAAATGCCTGCAAAATGGAAATCAAATGTTTACACGTACAGTTAACAATTTTAAAATGTGCAATTTTATTGTTGCAATCAGAAATTTGAGCATCAGTTTTATTCGTCATTTAAATTTGAAATCAATCAATATTATGGATATGGGAGTAATGCGTTTCATGTGCATGGTCTCTCTTTAGGAGTAACTATATACTCACGGTGAATTCATCTTCAGTAACATTTGCAGCTAACGCAGTTTCCTTTAGCTTTGGTATGTTTGGATCAAGGAGGAATATGTTATGCAATAACGCAAGTATTAAAGGGGACTCCGGTGATATTTGAATTGTAGTAATAAAGCTGCCATACCACGATGCTCTACTTAAATAATGAGCATACAACTTCTCGTTTTGAGATAAAGCGTTGAATGCGGGCTCGCATTGTAGTAACACTACTGGCTGATTGTTTGGAAGTGTATAATGCGATTTGTCGTCGTTGCTCATTTTCGTATTACTGCTGTTGTTGCTGCAAACATATTCGCCTTATTATAGCAAAATTCAATGAGCTTTAAATGGAGAGATTTGATAACCTGTTTTTATACAAAATAATTATCAGAATGATCTTAAATAATGAAAGTTAAATTATGAAACAATTTTTTCGTTTAAATTTTTATTTTAGTTTCTTTTTTCGCATTTAAGAATTTAAAAACATTAATAAGACATATTGTGCTGGCCGGTTAAACCATGATTTTTTACGAATAATCAAGCCTACAGATTAGAAAGCGCTTATAATACGAGTATTTGAAATTATTTGGTTATCGACAAAACAATGATCTCATATAGGATTTGTTAAACGATAAATAAAACTGCTGACTAATAATAAAAATAACAAAATGGTTAACCAATTATAAAACTTTATCTAAAATAAAAATCTGATTAAATTTTATCTTGCAATAAAACTTAAAAAATAGAGCCTGTCAAAACATAGTCAGTTTAATATCACTGTTTCAAATTTGGCTGAAAGAAAGAGAGGTCTACAAATAGTATTCAATTTTTCCCTACACTAGCTTATTAAATCCACAAAAACTATTTAATTTCCTTACAATATTAGTTGGTTGTTCACGAATTGAATAGTAAGTAATAAAAACTGAAAAGAATCACAGAGAAAATCACTTGATCATTCAAAATATTGTGATATTGAATATTGGTTTCATGGTTATAGGTTAAAGTCTCGTTTACAATTTGGTCGGCAACCGGCTTGAACCGGCTCAATACGTCATTTCCGTTCAGTTTTGCTCAATAGGCGATCGTGAAATTGTTTTGTTTTTATTTATTATTTGAAGACAAACTTTTGCAACAGAAATTTCAACATGACCCGAACGGATTTCAAAATTATCGTTGACCTGACACACGTATTTCACGACGCACGTAAATTCACTCTCGTGTACATCGACTCAACAAAAATTTGGCACATCAAGCAACTGCACGATCATTTAATCGAGCTGTTTAAGATACCCGAGCCTTTTCACTTGTTGTCAACTGGAAAAACTTATTTGCCACCCAGTGAGGATGTTCGTATTTTGGATCCAAATGATACAGTCACGTAAGTTCATTCATTATTGCATTTCAAAAAAATGCAATAGTTTTCATTTATAAGCAGAATTTAATAATAAACGAATTTTATTTTTTGATTTCAATGATTTGATTTTATTTCAGTGTCATTCAAGGAACAGGGTTGACGGAAAATGGATTAGCTGAAACAAGCAAAAGTTTTGTTACAACAAATGCAACGTGCAACTCAACCAATGGGTCTGAGTCTGGGGATATCCTCAACGGAACTAGTCTTGCTGTCAATAAATCAGACTGTGATAATAGTAGTGTCCAGGTCATAGCCAACTCCAGGGACGAAAAGAGTTACAAATCTTTCAACAAGTCCATGAATAGCATTTTAGGTATATAATGAAACTCACTTTTTTTTTGAAAGAATATTATTTTACAAGTTTTTTTCCAATTACTTTGTTATGAATGTTCATGTTTTTATAATTTGTATTTTTCAGGAACAACAACGAACCAAACGATATACCATACTATCATTGACGACTCAACAGTCTTGGATTCCAGCTCCAAGGTCGAGGATGTAGATTCTACGAAAGAAAGTACTGGTATAGGTGAACAAAATTTGTCATCTAAAAAAAAGCGTGTTCGCCATCGAAAAAAAAAGTTCAACAATTCGTCCGATCAGGATTCGAATATTGCTAAAAAGCCAAGAGTAGTTAGTAATGTGAGTGTTCCAGCTGGTAAACATATTCGATTCGATGCTCCAGATAATGACAGCGACTCGTCGGGTAATGACAATGCAGACAGGAGCACTCTGTCAAACTTATCGGGCTTTGCCAAAAAGACGCCAATGAAAAATCTTGACAACTTACTAGCTCTTCGACAAACATCGACGCCGTTAACATTTGTACATAAAAAATCAGAACCAGAAAAAATCAAGCCCAAAGAAGAACCTATGTCGACCAGTGTAACTAAAGATGAATCTGTTGATACAATTAACAAGACGAGCAATAAAAGCGATCAAAACATGGACGTTGACAAAAAGGGAACTCAAGTAAAAGTCGGAGACATTGTTGATTTCAAAGTACCTATTTTGTTTTTTTTCAAATGCATCATTTTTGTATCAATCTGGTCAAAGTGTCAATAATATCAATAATACTTTTTTCAGATCCTTAAAATCGGAGAAGATTACTGTCCGATTTTATCCAACGTCATTACAGCTGAAGTATTATTTGTTAGTCCAGATTCTAAGACTTACGAATTAAAAATAACAAGTAAGTCGATAAAAACTGTTTGGTAAAAATAAATTAAAAGAATTGGATTTTAATGGGAAATTGAATTTTAGGTGGCAAAGGAGAAACGCAAGGCCCCAATGGAAAATTCGCTTTACCTGACGATTCGAATGTGACTGAATCCGAAACGATTCAATATAATAGAGAAGATATGTTGGAACTACAAATAATCAGAAGCGCTTAAGATTGATCTCACTTGTTAAACAGGTTTCTACAGGTTCTACACAAAAGGCATGATCAAAGTTGATATAAATGTTTTTGACTGAATAGTTATAAAAAAGTAAAACCCATTTTTTAAGTATTTAATTCAAACAAATATTGCCAGAGAAAGATTACGGGAAATATATATGTATTTTAATTATTATAATATTATGTTTCGATTACGTTAAGCAAGTAGATGATAAAATTTTGTAATTTTCATATATATTTACAGTGTTTTTATTTCTCCTCTATATCATAAATACATTCGACGCTGATAAGATTTTCACTCTACATAAATTTAAATTATTTAGATTAATTGATATCACATTTTGACATTTTTCCAATGTGTCAAAATATTTTCAATTTTATATCATTATTACTAATATTATTTTGAACGCAAGTCAGTATTGAGTTGCCTTTACAATAATTTCACATTTAGCATATGTAAGAGGTATTTCAACTCAATTGTTACATTTTTTATGTTAAATTCTGTACAAGAACATACCTAAATGGAATTTAGTTTTTTTTTTATTACGCCATTGAGAATTTAGTAAAAATATATAACATCGTTCTAAAATATATTTATCAAATCTTTTGGAATGTTCTTTTACATAATTTAAAAATCGTTCAAATATTAAACTATAGTGAGAAAATATTATTGTTGCGAATCGAATATTTTATTTGAACATAAATCTGAAGTGCAATGATAGTTCCAAAGAAAAATATATTTTTAATCAATATAAGATTAGATTTACTACATAATTAATGACAATTTTCACGCGTAAAAAAGTACTACAAAATAATTTGAACATAAAAAAATTTTCCAATCAATCAACAAATAGTAAGTGTCAATTAAAAGTTAGCGATACAATTAACAAATATATATCTTAAAAGGGGATTAAAAATATATACATAAGTCAGATCAGACGATGATGATCTAAATTTTGAATCACATTTGTTGTGATAGAGAAAACAAATGGTGGTTGAAAGTCAAAATATTTGAAGACAATTTAGATTATTGCTATGTTCTAACTTATGTTGCCATAATATCGAAAAGTTCGCATATTCCTTCGTTATCGCTAAGATTAAAATGAAAATCTTTTCTGCTTGGAGGCGGACTTAATCTCACAAATGGACCACTCACTGCAAATAAAAGAATGCTCTATTACTTTCAGTTCTGCAACCTCATTGTCGAGTATGTTCAATAATTGAAAACTTACCTCCAGAATGAATTTCATCTAATAAATCTAAATTTGGTCGAGAATAACCCATGACATTAACATCACGAAGAATCAAATTGGCAGCTAACATTTCAGATTCTTCTTCCTCTTCCTCTTCAGAAACAGGCGTTTCATTTTTAACAGCACTTTTTGGTGGCCTGAGAAAACGATTTTTTTAACATCAATTTTTCAAATGTAATGTACCATTAGTTTTTTTGTCATATCAGTGAAATGTTATGCTTTTACCAAGTAAGTTGAATATTACTTTTACTCAACCTATCCCCAAAAAACACTTTTATTCTATGCTTCGTGCAGATCGAAAACATATATTTGCAGTTTTCAATGCGAAAGAAGCAATGAAAAAGATGCAATTTTACAATTCGCATTATCTTTACCTGCCAACTTTTCTCTTTGGTTTAACTTCCTCCTTCTTTCCAACTTCTTCTTCTCTACTTCTTTTGACACTTTTCACTTCTGGCTCCAGTAACCTCATGTCCAACATTTTATTTTCGTAAAATTCTGCTAGTTCTGGTTCCACGACAAACACAGAAATTTCTCCGGAACTTGATTTCAGGCTCATTTGGTAACTTGAATCATCCTCTTCTTCAAATGTCTAATAATAAAATTTAATAATGTAAATTTATAATCTAACAAATTATTTTCCAATTAAGTTATTTATTGATAAAATATAAGTTATACCTTTTCAGCATCGGGCACAGTTAGTTTTGATTCTTGAGGTGCTTGTATTCCCAAGAAACATTCATCTGGAAAATTCTCCTTGAGATCTTCATACGTAATGAAAGCATACTTCTTATTCATCAAGTCACCTTCGATGTTTTTGATACTTTGCTTTATCCATTTAGTGTGCAAATCTAACGTTTTTTCATGTTCATCGAGTTTCAAGAGTTCATCCTTCAAGTCTGTCAACTTTTTACCAGCTTCTTGAGTGTTGCAACCTGGACCTGCGCCTCTATTGTTGGAAGACATTATGTTATTAGAGTAAAAATGCATTATTTGAAAACAAAAGGCATTGCTCTAAGCTGTCATGCTATTTTTGTTTATACAAAAAAACTCAGCCGACTAAGTTTTTGTTAACAAAATCGATACATTCATTGTTTACATTTTTATCATTCGATATTTTTATAGCCTTGAAAAAAAACTTACTTCCACTGTATACTATTTTTACTCTTTTTCTCAATCAAACCGATCCCTTCCAGAACGTTCGTGATATCATATATTCTTCTTTTTTGTCTAACTTCCAACAGATCCGCGGCCTGTAAACAAAATTGCAATGTAAAAAAGCGTATCAAGGATGACTTAATCAAGTGTCTAAGAAATACATAACTCTTGATAAATAATCTAGGTTATGTGCGTTTGGTCTCATTTAAATGATTATTTCATCTGGAGAGAACGAAAGATCTATTTTCATCCAATGAAGACACCCCGGGATGAAAAATACGATCGTAATCATTAGGCATATTGTTTGGAAGGCAATTTTTTCAAAATTCCCGCAAGGCGTAAATGGCGTGAACGCCCGCGATGAAGCAAATCCGAATTTGGAGGTTAGTTTCGTTCTCTGGCGTTGGATCAATTACTTACGACTTTCAGGTCCAGCACACCGTCTTTGGCCTTTTGTAAAAGCGTCACAAATCGAGTCGTCAACAATCCCAGCGACTTTTCAAATCTACTTTGCTGATTATCTGCCATCATCTTGGAGGACGTTGATATTTTGAAAAGCTCGCGACTCCCTTCGAAATTGCCGCAACAACATGGGCGCCCCCAATGCACACTCGTCCAACTTTTACGAAATGATGTTAATTACTGTTCCATTACGAAACAAACTTTAGCTTATTCAATTGAGAACTAATTAAACTTGTTTATTCAAACGAACATTAACACGCAATCAAAAACGTTATCAATAATGTTCTACCAACTGAAAAACTGATAAGAAATAAAATTATAAATTTATATTTACTTCTTCTATTGAATCAACTTTTAAGTAGTTCTAATCAGTTTGGGTAAACTTTAAAATCTTTTTACAAGAACTGTTTATTGCTTATTTGATCTGATTGTTAACACTTTCGAACTAAACAAAATCAATATACAAACAAGAATTTAAATTGCTGTTGAGGCAGATGTCGTGACAATCGGCCATCTTACTTTGTTACCCAACATAACCTAACGTATGTCTATCTTCTTTTAGTCGGTTGTTCAAAAAACGGACATTCTGTTTGGTTTTCAACTTGAGGTGTGAAACAGACTGAGAAAAATAACTACACGATAAAAAGAGACACACAATTGCGACTAACTTCGCGCATAAGTAAATCTTTTTTGTACGTTCTGAACTGAGTTACGTTCTTTCACGTGTCTACAAATCCGAGAGAATGACGGTAAGTAACCTAAAAATATGTTTATAAATTCGATTTAATTATAATTTTCATGTTTTTAGGAGACTAAAAAAGTGGTGGCCAAAAAGGAGGCCAAAGACCCTTCGAAAAATGTTATGCGAGAAGTTCGCATTCGAAAACTGTGCTTAAACATCTGCGTCGGAGAGTCAGGAGACAAGCTCACTCGTGCTGCCAAGGTGGGTTCTTCATTTCTTCGTTTACTTTTCATAAATCATCAATTCAATTTATTTTCTTATTTACATTAATTTATAGGCGTTTATCGAGTATTCTCAAAGCTTTCGCTTAAATTGATAACTTTGTTTATTTTTCAGGTGTTGGAACAGCTGACCGGACAACAACCAGTTTTCTCAAAAGCCAGGTACACCGTGCGTTCCTTCGGTATCCGTCGTAATGAAAAAATTGCTGTTCACTGCACTGTCAGGGGGGCTAAGGCTGAAGAAATTTTGGAACGAGGATTGAAAGTATGCATTTTTTAAAATATAATTTTGTGTACATCTAACTGAATCAATTCATCATTTGACTTCTTTTTGTAGGTTCGTGAATATGAACTGAGAAGAGAAAATTTCTCTGGCACTGGAAACTTTGGATTTGGTATCCAAGAACACATCGACTTGGGTATCAAGTACGATCCATCCATCGGTATTTATGGTTTGGACTTCTACGTTGTTCTTGGACGACCAGGTAAAATTAACTTATTCAATAATTCTATATATTGATCAAATTACATTTTTGCACATTTTTGTTTCCAAAACTTTGAGACACGTTATTGTTTTTAAGTTTAAAAAAAGTGCAAAATTAATATCTTCTTATTTGCAACCCATACCTACGTTTTACTAGGCGTGTTACTTGATGGAAGAGACAATTCTTATACGACACATTATAAAATGTAAAGTAAAATTGATTGATGTTTACTGAACTAATGTACAAAACTTATTTGTTTCCTAGGATTCAATGTTGCACACAGGCGGAGGAAAACTGGTAAAGTTGGCTTCCAACATCGTTTGACGAAAGAAGATGCCATGAAATGGTTCCAGACCAAATACGATGGTATCATTCTTGCTGGCAAAAAATAAACACCACAAATGTATTTACTTACATTTTGTAAAAATAAAAAAGTAAAAAAATATATCTTTTATTCATTTTTAACGCATTTTTATATTTAATACATGGTTCCCATAGAATTCTTTATTTAAACAATTCATTTGGCTTCATAAACATGCTGTAACATTTTTTAAATAACTAATGTTGTATGCCCTTATTAATTATTTTATTTTTAACTACGATATTTACAATAACTTGTTTATTTTTAATTTTCTCTTTTGAGTTTTTCATATCACAGTTGTAAATGATAAGTATTTGTATATTGGCATTTATATTATATTCGGCATATTATCATTTTAATCGTTTATTAATATAATTTTAATTACAAATTTGTTTACTCTTTTTATTGGTATGACTAAATTGATTCCATAAAAAAAACATGGTTCGTTTATTGTTGTCCACACTTTTTTCAAATGTATCATCCAATCTGTTGCCAACTTTACGTGAAAAAAGAATCAAAACCAAATTTTAAGAAACAAAACAAAAATTTAGGCATGAAGCTGACGTCATTCATTGTTATGAGAGTTTCAAATTCCAATATTTTCATTTGTGAAAGAAACATTAAATGCGTTACACATAATTGGAAGCAGTGATCATATATTATGTGTCATTAATACAAGAACATTGTGAGAGTGTCATTATTTTTTGAATCGATTGAAAAATCAATAACTGGTTTAATTGATTTTTTGAACACGAAATGACTGAGGACAGTACGCTTGAATTAATATCTTTGGTGAAACAATCTCCAGTTTTGTATGATAGGAATCATCCTTTGTATAAAGATTCCAGTGCTAAAATCAGTGCCTGGAAGGAAGTTGCTAGAGGTTGCAAACTGCAAGGTGAAATTAATCAACATCTCAATATATTGTATTTTACGTCTGTGAATTATTCCTTGTTATTGTTTTATTTCATTCAAACAATGTCTGTGAACGTGTGTTCAAAAAATAATTTCATAACAAATATATTTTATTTTACATAGTAACTGATGAATCTGAATGTCAATCGAAATGGAGGGCATTAAGAGACAGATATTGCAAACTGAAAAAGAAAATGATCGAAAGAGAAGACTTCAAACCATCATCAAGTAAAATTGCTGAATTCATTGAGCAGATGAGCTTCATGAGCAATATGATTATCCACAAACCTGCGTAAGTACACAATTATATATTTTATCATATTTGTTATCTTTTTTTCCTAAATGAAGCTTCTATCTAAATTACCTTCTTTAATGACACTATTGTGAACTGGATAAATTTATGAATTGAGTTTAAAATATTATTCTATGAATTGTTTTAGCTCAAAAAGGAATCCAAATTCAGAGATTTCCAAGAAACGAAAACTGAATATTAGAGAAAAAATCATCAAGTCTACGAAACCAATCATCTTGGGACACAAACGAAAACTCGGGTCCATCACTGAACCAAAAATCATTGTTTCAGCAAAACAGCTGCAGAAAGAAGTGACCCCAGCTGAAAATGTATCGCCAGCCGTTGGCGCATCAAGAGAGGACAAATACGTCTCCATTCAGTCTATTCAACTGTTACCCTCGTTACCTATTTCGCAGTGGCCTCATCTTGATGACGAGAACGTGCAATACATCAAGATACAAGCTGAAGCGAACGGTAGCAACCAGTCAAATTGGAATGACAGCGCTGATGAGATGGTGGATTACAGCATCGCGATCACGGATTGTATGGGGCCGAACTCTGTGAAAGGCAGTCCTGAACAGGAGCAAAAAATGAGCGGGAGTAGTTCTGCATTGACTGAGTCTCTGAATGATGTGCAAATGCAAGAACTAGGCGTTCCGGAAGTCGAGGTAAAAACTGAAAAGAAAGAAACTGAAAAGACGGATCAGCTTGATGTTATTAATACGTTGTGGAACATCGTGAAAGAGAGGGCCGAAAAAGAGTGCGAAAACTCTGAAGATCACCTTTTCGCTATTCATCTAACTGAATGTTTATCAAAATTTCCTCCCAGGAAAAGAAATCTGGTCAAAGGAGAAATATTAATGCTCATGTCCAAGTTTGATTATAAAGAATTGAATTAAGTGCAACGCACGTTACAAATATGCACTTTCGCTTAATTTTTATTCATTCATAATGTATAGAAAGACGTACAATTGTTTTATTTCAAGTTGAATAAGTTCAATGATATAAATTTGAAGTTTCAGTTAGATCTGGATTCTAACTTAAAACTAATTGATTCATTAAACTATTGATTTATTCTTATGTTTGCTAGCAGTTTGCTTGGCAGGTTAATATGTAAGAAAGAGTTCACCGATGTAAACTTGTCAATTGTACTGAATTGAAGTTTTGATTGAACAAAGTAGCGCACCTATGTTAGTTATTTAAAATATTAGAAAATTATTCTTTTCAACAAATTTTTATTTATAAGAATTTGAAAGCTATATCGCAAATTCAAATCGAAATAGAATTTGTTTGTTTTTGCAATAAAGTTATTGTTTGAATAAATTGTTTAAATAAAAATCACTGTGTTATTTTACACGTTTATTGGACACTTTAAACGTATACAATAGGACGTAATATGAAGATATGATTTCTTTAGTTCATTAAATCATCATTTAATAAACCTATAATACTGTAAGTAATAAAAATTAGACAATATAATGAATATAAAATATAAACTATCATGAAATACTATTCATAGTATATAATTAATCAGACTTATAATATAATTAGTTAAAATATAATTTGACACTTGTTATAATCTTTTTTCTAATCTAATTTTTTTGCAAATTTTATCACCATAGTTGGGATATCAATTTCATTTTCAATTTGGACACAATCAAAATATATTTTGCATGCATTTTTAGAAAAAGATTATAACGTTTAATCATAACTTTCAATATAATAGCCAATTTTAAAAATGAAATATCTTCTTACGACATGTAATAACCACCAGACACAAAGTTGTTTCTCGTCGGTTGAATCTGGATTTGTTTGTTTTTCTTCCAGTAAGGAAAGAACCTCCTCCTGTTTCTATTCTGATTCTTGTTGTTGACTTTATCAGTATGTTTCTTGGATTGCAAATGCTGGAAAAGATTGAAATACTTTATTATTCTACATAAGATATTGTTCGAAATAAAATACGACTTTTCATAAAAATTAAAATATCATTTCAAAATAGGTATTTACTTTTAATTAATAATTGCATTCTAAATGTAACTAATTTAAAATTTAATATATACCACGTCTAATTGTGCTTGTGAATTAAAAAATTTGTTGCACAAATCACAAGTCAGGGTGATGATTTTGTTAGAATTAGATTTGGCTTCGACGACGGGTGCAGACACCGGAGTCGACAGAGTTGCTTCACTGACCACAGGAGCAGACGATGTCCAGTCACCTAAGCATTAATGTGCGATCACAACTATCTATATATCACAAGCCAAAAAAATGATTTCCTGTGATAATAAATCAGCTTGAACACTACATTTATGCAACCAGAAAAAGAAAAGTTGAATGTCAGCGAAACGAAGAATTGTTCAACGATTCTCCGTCACTGTGAATTTCTAACAGGTATGCCCCGTAAATTTAGACCTCAACAATCAAAAGTTCATATCAGATGAATTTATTTACAAACCATTCTCATTTCTATGTATAAAAGTCGTTGAAAAATCGAAGGACAAATGTTCTACAATTTCCATTTCATTGACACAAACATTTCGATCTAAACAAATTTGTCAGACTGATTTTCACCTTGATCGCGACAATAGAGAAAAAGTATTTAGCTCAAATAACTTGAAGTTGGACTTGACAATTATTTGATAACTTTGTTCTGTATCACAAGGATCGAATTCGTCCGGACAGTTTGTTTCGATTGTGTTCATTATAAACGTTTCTGGTATCGCAATTATAAATAATAATACAAAAAGCGTATCACAATAAAAAAACGTAGACAAAAATTGATTGGTAGCAGTTTTTGCGAGAGGATTAAATTATTCACATGCAACTAAATAGATCCAATAAGATAACAATTCTACAGACTCAATTCAATTAATAAGCTACACAGCAAAAGCAAATTTAGCACCAAGCATTAAGCGAAAAAAATCTATAAACCCAAGTATAAATAAATATAACATTGAAAATTAGTAAGTAATAAATAATTGACATGAATCAGTCGGGAATATCGTGTCTTTGAGACTAGCCTTGGTAATTTTTTCTTTTTTTTTTTCTTGAGTTAGAGATTTTCTTTTTCAAAAAGCTAAATGAAAAATAAACGTTAACATGATGATAAAGCAAGCAAAAGAAAATATTATTAAACTATAAACAAGAATAAGAGCATTCCTTTGAATGAGTCTGTCTGTATACTGTGTGCGTCTACATTTAAAGCCATGCTGAGTCACTGAAGGTTTTGTAATTGGTGCTTTTTTAATACCTTTTGACACTCTTTTCTTGTGACGATTCCCTATAACACAACAAAGAAAAAAAGTCATGACTAATGATTAATTGAATTTGTTATCTTGATTTCATTGAGCTTCGTACCATTCAGGTGCGTTTGGAGTTGTTGGATAGAGTTTAAGCAGACGTTGCAAACATTGCATTTCAAGCCATTTGTTTCCTGATCTTTAGTAATATTGGCTTGCGTTTCTTTCAAATTGTCCATTATATTTTTGGATCTCATCTGTTCAGAAAAAGTAAGGTGAAGTATTACAGTTAAAATGACAATATTATATATAGTCTATAAGGAAATTGTATATTCGTACCTGTTTGGCATGACGTGCACCTTGTAAATGTGCATCTAATACAACTTGGCTAGTAAAAGATAAGTCACAGTCGTCACAACGTACCAAAGGCTTTTTTGTAGGCAAATGGCCCATAATGTTATCAACAACAGCCTTAGTTACTGGATCGTTAACGTGATTATCCATAATGGATTCTGTTTGAGTTGCCATTTTCGTTAGACGTTTATTTTACTTACAAGATCAACTCAATAGGTATCAGTCTGAAAACGAATAAAGATTAGTTTTCAACTAATTTTTTTTTCAAAATTTTATAACTAAAAAATATAGGTGACATCCAAGCCCTAAGAACATGCTTTAGTTATGACAACTAAAAATGGCAAACAATTTTAATTGAAAAATATTCATGAATAGGGTAATTATCCTGATGAATAAAAGCAGCTATATATAGGAACCCTAATAGGTTCCGCCATTGAAGAAGTCTGGCACGTGAATCTTATTTGAAAACAAAAATCAATAAGATTACATGAAGGAGATTAAAACTTTATGGCAGTATATTAAATTCTATTACATTGATTTAAATAAATTACTTAATGGACCAACCAAAAATGTAGATCAGTGGTGAAAATCCTCTGACATTAAGTCATAGGATTTTCAGTTGAAAAACTATGCTCATGTCAGAACGAAACAATTGAATTAAATTTTGATATTTGTCCAAGTATAATTATTAAATGTCGAGTTTGTATTTGGGATTTAAATTATTGACATTGGTGGAGCCAAGTTCTGTTGTTGTATAAATGAAAAAAATTGCGACTACGCAGTGCAATCAATCTTCCTGTGACCAAAATAACTGACGGATAATGACAATAAACTGAGTTGAAGTTTCAATTTTTCGAAAGAAATTGAGCATAATCGAGAGGAGCATTTATTGAATTATCGATTATCTCTTGAAACCTCTGTGTCAATTTTAGAAAATTGAATTAAAAGTTGAAAAGAAATGTTTAAAAAACAACTGTATTCATCTTCTAACATTTGTTTCATGTGATGTATCTGTAAGTATACTGTTATATAGCTAGAGATTTTCTTCGATTGCAATAAGCATCAGAAGGTTTTTCCCAAAAATGATTTTCAATTAATCACGATTACATTTTCTGAATTCCTAAAATCAAGATAAAAGTGCGATCAAAAATGAAAATACACACTTACACAGACGCCGGATAAAAACAAGAAACAGCACTGGTATTATTATTTTGAATTCGACATCGATGAAAGTCGCCTTACCCTGAAAACAACGATTTGCAAGAACGCGATCAGGAACCCTCACTCGGAGCAGCTGTGCTCCGAAATGAACGGCTGAAAAATTGCACAGCACAAAATCCTCAGTTTGAATCGTTGATTGTCCAGCACTTATGGAAATCGTTATTATTATTTTTTATGTGTTAAAAAAAAAAATTAAGACACGACGGTTCTTCGCTGGACTGCTAAACTCTTCTGCTGTATGCCGGGCAGCAGAGAGTGATATCTAACAATAGGTAGTGGGAGGGGAACAGAAAAGAGAAAGAGAGAGAGAGAAAGATGACAGAAGAGACACAGACACGGGGGTGCTGGCGCCACCTGTGCGGATTGATAGTAACGCGGGAGGTTTCGCGCGGATTCGGTGGCGCGGTCGGCGTTTTCGTTGTTGGCGATTGTGTCTCGGCGCGGTCGGGCCAATTAGAACGTCGTATCGTAATCGTCAATCAGAACTTTTTGTACATGTCCTGTAGGGGGCACGCTCGCACAATATAGCAGCGGCCATCTTATATTTTGTGTTGGAGAAAAACATTAAATTTAAACAAATGTGCCAGGTTGGTCCGTGAAGGCACGAGACTCGCGCGGGCGTACGCTCGATGAGGCGTAGTTGATTTCCCACGAGCCCGGACCGCGACAGCAGCAAAGGTTAGTACGCGGGCGAGACGAGCGCGGGCCGACGTAGCCGCGCGCAACCTTGTCAGCTCGCAGTTGCTCGCCAAAATGCACGCGCTGTCTTGCTAAGTTGTGCCCGTGATCGCACTTGCGATGACTTTAGTTGTCACCCGAGTCACGAGTTTGACAAATCGTCAAAGAGACGCGGGTGCATTTGGGCGATCGCGCGCGCTGCTCCAGCTCGTTGTTTGTCCCAGTCGACGCTCCGTGCGTTGGGTTATTATGCAATCAGCTGATCGCTCGCGCTGTCAAAACTAAACGTCAACCTTTGTTTACGTTTCTGAATGGCTGCACAGGTGGATTGGTACGCGGGATATGAGCAGTTTGTCAAGCGCAACCTGACTCTGCTCCCCAATCAACAACCCCTGCCGCCCCAGCAGCAGCCGAGCGACGTCATGACGTCCATGTTCGAACAGCAGATCAAGAGCGAGCCCATGGGCTTCTACTCGGTCGCATCCAGCAGATCTGACGGCTCCAATTCCATCGTCACGCTGTCGGATGAGCGTGAGGAGCTCTCGCAACAGGAACCCCAGCATGCTCAGCTACACCAACCGCCGCCGCAACAGCACCCTCAGGAACAACCACCCACGCCCATGCAAAACATCCAAGTCCAGGTCCAAAATGATGCCTCTGTTGGTGCTGATCTTGGAATCAATGTGCGTTTCAATTAACATCATTTCTTATTTTCGTTTCATCTCAAGTTATTTTATTTGATTCACGTTTTTGTAACTATTGTTTAACAACAGCATGCGCTAACAGTGTTTTCGAATCATATAACAAGTGTATAAAAAGTTATTCAGTTTATCTAAATCGTTTAGCTGTAATGGATGGTTAACAAACATTAAATTAGTTCAATTGAATCATTATAAATTAATCTTAATTGATACCTGCTCAAGTATTAATCAATTTTGATAACAACTTTTTTTTGTTACTAATACAATTTGTCATGTTTATATAATGGTTATTCTTTATTTGCAAGCGTGAAATTTCATTATCTTTTTTTTCAGACGGCAATGTAGATTTATGGATAATCATTATGAGTTAATAGGATTATCTGAGAAGCATAATTTTCATTTGTTTTCACAAATTATAAATAAGAATAATAAAGAGAGCTTTTAGAAATAATAGAGTTGATGGTACCGTTTGATTTTATTTCAAAATTGTTCTATTCATTTTGTTGTTGTTGTGGTTTTGAAGAGTAAGGATTATAAAGATCAGGCTATTATTGTATGAGATGTAATAAACACTAGTGGAACTAAAACATAAAGAGTATATATATTATTGCTTGAAATTAATCTGCTTTATATTATATAATTTTTTTTTAAGTCAGCACAAGTTGATCAACAATGTTAAAAGATAAATGAAATAGAATCTTTAGACAAAGAATAAATAATAATAAAAATGAAAAATCAATTCTATCCAACTTTATGTGAAAAAAATTTGAATTATCAAAAATGAGGATTTTTAATGTGAAGAATTGAATAATTGTTTAGTTTTGAATATATACGAGAATAATTTGTATAATCAAAAAATGTCTAATGAGTTGAATCTAAAAACAGGAATCTCCGAACCGACAATCGGTGGGACAACAGACAGCAAAAGAAGGATCCCGCTCAAAGCCTCAACCATGCAAGGTTTGTGGAAAGGTGCTCTCGTCGGCATCGTCATACTACGTTCATATGAAGCTGCACTCAGGCAACAAGCCGTATCACTGTACAGTTTGTGAGGCAAGTTTCTGTCGCAAACCATATCTGGAGGTGCATATGCGAACGCACACCGGTGAGCGGCCGTTCCAGTGCGAGCTGTGCCTCAAGAGATTTACGCAAAAAAGCAGCTTAAATACCCACAAACGCGTACACACCGGTGAACGACCGTATGCGTGCGACATCTGTCAAAAGCGATTCGCGGTTAAAAGTTATGTGACGGCGCATCGCTGGAGTCACGTCGCCGAGAAACCGCTGGTTTGTGAGCGCTGCTCGCTCACCTTCACATCCAAAAGTCAATTTGCCATTCACATTCGTACGCATACCGCAAGCACCACCTACGAGTGCAATATCTGCGGCCGGACTTTTGTCAGGGATAGTTATCTCATAAGACACCAGGTAAAGCTCCCCAAAAAGCAATTATTAAATGTCAATCAAATCAGTCTCAACAAGATAATTCGATTAAAATTCTTGCTAATCGTAACAATTTTCGATGCCTTCATTAATATAAAGTTTGTTAATACCAATTTGACAATTTTTTGCATATTAATTTCTTTTTAAACGTCCACTTATTCAAATCAAGGACGTTGCTGTCAGATTCCTTGTTAATGAATTCATTTGTTTCAATTTATGGCAGTAACATGTTTATAATATTAAGTTTAACTCATCGTTGTAAAGTTATCATCGAAGCATGATATTCTAAAATTATCTCCGACTCCCTGTTTTGTTCAGATTAAATTATCAATTAACCGGTTAACCTTTGACCTTCAGATTTGTGATACTTGCATATTAAGGTTTATTAGTGCACATTTTACAGGAATACATTTAAATGAATTTAATGCATCTGTTTGATAAATCATTAACTTTTTAACAAATAGCAAAAAACTTTTTTACAAATAGCAAAATTTATATACAATTTGCAATGAGATGATGTTACAGAATGATGATTTGTTTTTTAGAATCGAGTACACCGTGACATGAGTCAAGGCACAGTGAACCACGATCCACCAACGCCTCAGAGCACCGGAGCAGGAACTCCAGGAACCGGTTTTGAAAGTCCGGTTTGTGATTTGCGTTACAACGAGGGACCCTCGACATTAGACGGTTTGGCGGGTGCAAAAGGTGGCATCGCTGTGGAAATCGCTAGTCTGGCCAAGCAGAATAGTTTGCAGCTTCCACTGCCGCTGCTACATCCTCAGACTACTAACTAGTGCTTGGACGGGAACGACGAAGATCAGCAGCAGCGGCAAGTAGAACCATTGGCGGCTGCGTCGCCGCCATTCATTGCGAATTCACCTGCGCATCACCTGCACGCCACACTGCAGAGTGTCTACCAAACCGCGGCCAGCCCTGACTTTTCCAGGGACGGCTCCAACTCGCAACTCTACCGATCATTAGAACCGTTGGACTCCTCGCATCAACGTGCCGTTCCTCCTCCACCAGGGCTTCATCCCGCACTATACCTGTACGCTCAGTACACAAACAATCATACACTTTCCTATCCGGAGTACGTTCAGCATAATGACTGAAATAACACGTTACTTCCGGCGTTCGAGATTCGTTAACGCGGTGAGAAACCTCCCAGTACTAATTCATTGGTTGATAATAGATTATTTACGGTAATCCAGACTTTATTATTTTTTCTATTTATTTTATTATTAATTCTATCATTTTGACAATGATAATGAAGCATACCTTAACTTGACGATTTTAAATTCACAGTTAAAAATGTTTTGAATTAAAAAAAAATTAAATAGAATTTATTTTTAGTTCACATGAAATTTTTAAGTTCACACGTGGGGGATTCAGATAAATAACTTATTATCAACTTTACTCACTTTTCAACAAACGCTCTTAGTCTTGTTAAAAAAACTTCTTCCACAAGACTGGTCTTTGAGTGTAAACTTTTAGTGAAGAAAAAGTGACGAACACGGCGAATCCTTTCGTCGAGAGGTTTTATTGTCATCCTTGTTTCAGCTCTTTCTACTATATACAATTCCATAAGTAATTACAATGGATATGTTAATTCCAATATCGATTTTAATTTGTTTGATTACAAATTTTTAGATTAAATTATGTTATCTTTTATATTCCGTTTCCGAATTTCATATAACATTTAACAAGAAGAATGTTAATTTCGGAATCACAAATGACAGCTTCGAAACTCATTCGCAAATGCATGTTTTACGATTAGTGAACGGTATGGAACAATTAATTTACTACGATACTGAGCGATGACGAAACATTTGAACCAAGTTTCGATTGAACATAGACAATAAATCATCAATTACTAGAAGATTGATTGATGTGGATAATGATCCATTGTAATACACCAATTAGTAGACGTTAGAGCGTAATCTTAGAACAAAGTACATAGTTTTTGGCTTGTAGATAACGATTGTAGGTAGATGAGCTTCGTGCCGCGTTTATCATCAAGCCCGAACTCGAACGCTGGTCTCAATTAACCATTCGCCAATTCGTCTCTATGCGTTCCCATGCGTATCGGCACACATACATTTTCTTTGATCTTCTTTTACGATCGCGTCTGATAGTATAAATATATACTAATGCGAAAGCATCACACATATTTATATTATATTTTTAAAGGAGTTTAGTCACTTGGATCTGTGATATAGCTAGTAATTATTGTCTACGAGTTTTAAAATATTGGTTTTATTATTTCAATGTGTCATGAAAAATAAAAAATAAAATAAATAACGACAAACAATGCCATGGAGCGATGCAGTCACTGGATCGAACAATTCACGGTCTCTATCTGTGGGTGTTTGGTAGACACCCAAAAAACTGTACACTAATCTATCAAAGAAACACAATCATTGCTGCTACGATTGATACCCCCCCCCCCCCCTGCAAGGTTTCTATACCAAGTCTTTGGTATTTCATATTATTTTAGTTGTTTACTCAGGGTAAATGTACCTTGTGTTTACATTCTCTCCCGTCTTATAGTTCCACGCTTTCTCTTTACTAAAAAAATTAAATTTTTAGTATCATTCCCTACGTTGATTAATTATTTTTTATTAGTTTATTCATCAGTGATAAAATTTCATAGATTCGTCAACAGTGTAAATATTTTTTTTTATTTTATTTTATTTTATACAAATTACGCTCTGCCTATAGCTATGTACATATGAACTCAAACAATAACACCAAACTAAAAATAAGTGATTAGTTATAAACCACATCTCATTCTACATGGTACATTTACCTTTGTTGTCTATGATTTTCTTCGTCGATTATAATCACTTCAGGGATAAACAAAGTTTTTGAGGCAAGTCTCACAATTTCTGCATAGTATTTTGAGTTGATTTGTCGAAACCGATTCGCGTCGTTTTATTTTTGTTGGATCAGTCGAAAACGAACTCCTTCAGCAAATTTCGACAAATTGACTGAGCAATGTAGGACATATGCCATTAGGGTAACTGCGTCATGGTTTCCCTATGACTTGTTGAGCTTTCAATTCTCATTTTTATAGTTTTAAATTGTTGTACTGGCAATTTTATTTATTTTTGTTTTATTCGATGCCATTTAACAACCTACTTCCAAGACGATTTGTACAGACGATGTATAAGTTTACGGTTATTAATTTTACAAAACTTTCTTCAGTGCTTGGAAAACTTGTATCTGTCATAATTGATAACTTCATTGGTATTAATCAAGCAAGGAATCCATGACTATAAGCATATGAAATACGCTCTTCGAATTAGCACAGTTACAATAATCCTGTACAGCAAGTCAACGGAGCAGAATTTTTAAATGAAAATTATCTTAATCTTAACAGTGAACATTGTTTTAAATCCTATTTATTAGTTAATTTTATTGTGTATGAGCAATGAACTTTGTTGTAATTTTATTTATTTTACTTTCTGATTTGTTTTTCAGTGGATGAAAAGTAATTGAACACGTGACGTTTTAATAACCATAAAGAATTTTTATAAAAATCGGAGCTCCGTTGACTGATCTGACATTTAACATCTGAGATTTCACGAGTGATAAATTCCGTGCAATAATATTACAAGCTACAAACATATGACATCTGATATGTTAAAAACACACAATTAACGTAACAAGATGTCATGTTTAATCCTCGGATGAATGTCTTTGATGTTAAAAATGCGCATCGAAGGGCAGCAGAGTGTGAAAAGTCAAGAAAGTATTTGTTCTGCGATAAATTTAGAATTGACGACAAAAGACAAAAAGTGTTGCGACACTTGATTCTCAATTTGAGGCAGAACGTCATGTTACGAAAATAATGATCTTGTATGGGCTAGTCATTGAGCAGCTGTAAGGAGATATTGTACTACAAAGCTGTGATTAAAGCCTCCGTGCATACGAACGCGCAGATCCTAACTAGTTTATACACATTATATTAAGCTTACTATTACGATAGTTCATCAGCGCGATAGGTGATATACTAAATTTGTATGACGCGTGAGACATCGGTTCTTCTGATTCTCTTCTCTTATTTTTTTGTTCGTTCAAAATAGTTCTTTTTTTCTGTTTACGTTATTGTTCAAAGATATGCTCCATATCCGAGGTTGTCTATCGAGAGAAAATCGCCTAAACACAGTATTTAATTTACTCCTGATTACAACTGCTGCTTCGACTCATGTTTATTTACAACACTATTGCACAACTTCTTCTGATTCAGATTTGACTTTGACGGACGCAGGATTTGCGTCGTTTGGCTTATTATCTTCTTTCGGTATACAACCCCTGCCTACAACTTCCAAATCGCACTTAGGCATTTTCATTGTTACTTGCATACGAAGTGAAATATAAAAACAAATAAAAACAAATAAAAGGCGTATTTTTCATATAGAAGGGAAAAATCTTTTATAGTTTATGGACATATACTTTTTAAGGAGCACATTGAACAAAAAATGAGGAAAATAAATAAAAAAAGGGTTGGCGAGTGAGGCGGTTTGCATGGTTAATGGAATCATGTGACATTCAGATATATGTAAATAAAAATTGATATACGAAATATTATAAATATATATAAATATATATACTTTAACTTGTACGCAGAGATTTTTTTCATTAAATGACGAAAACGCGAATCATTCGCATCGGAACATTCGTTACGTTTTTTTTTTTTATGAATTTATTGTTTGTTTTATGCGAATAAGAAGCGCAGCTTCAAGTGCTTGTAAATAATTCACTCGTTATTATGATTGTAGAGTCGATAATATTATTAAATAGGTGCAATGCAAACTGTCAACAAAAGTGCAATTCTTATGTTTGATAATATCTTATATAAGACACTGTTACTAAAAACTTATTGGTTTAGTTTTCGTTGGATTCAAAAATCTACAATCAAAAAGAAATTTCTTGGTCGAATCAAATTTGAGGAACAAAAGTTTAATTGATGAAAATTTAGTTACTGCAAGTGCAGTGTCAGTTGCATTCCTGGTAATAAAAAGTAATCGTTTTATATGATGAATTGAATTGCAATTGTCAAACAGAACCGAAAATAGCAATAAAATCTTTAACAAAATTGAGCTTTGATAGCAGCATCGGTTCAAAACCTGGTCGTAACCAGACACTTTAGGCCTTTTTTAAGTTGATTATTTCGATGAAACATTTTAACTAGTCTAATCGCGTTTTCAGTCAGTCTAATATAACGTAAGATGAGCATCGGAACGAGCACCACAAAAATGGCTGATTAAAATTATTGTTGACCGTCTTCCCCGTTGATATAAGAGTTTAAATTATTTTTCATATCGTACGAATTTGAATCAATTGATAGATTTATATTTTCTTAACTTTAATTGTCTGTGCAATTAACAGTGACATTTTTTCCGTTGACCGAGTAAATATTTTTGTAAAAACTTTGTTGTAGAGATGTTCGTGGTTTAAATTTTTGTATTGTGTAAAGCGATTTGTATGTTTATGTCTCTTTGATTTATTTATCCAACGATGGTTTAGTGTTTGTTATCGAACAAAATTATTTCGACTTATGTTACGAACGAAGAAATAAACAGTTCACAGCAGCAAGCAGCCTTGTGTGAAATCCAGATTGGCGGTTGAAAATTATTAAATCAATTAAATTCGTGTAAAAGTGAGTAATAACATCGTAATTAATCGACGTAAAAACGTTCTAATAAATTTATGCATTAAGAAAATTGTAAAGGACAAACAAATTTCGTTTGAACAATGCCGAGGAAGTGTTCGTTGGCACCTTAGGTTTATAGTGATTTGTAACAGTAGACTTTAATATAGCTTTATACGCGACGATACATGCAAAATCAACAAGTTGTACACCGACGATATTATTAAAACAAGGATCCTGTGGGAAGCAATTTTTCAAATATCAATATAGTATAATATGCAATAATTTTTCAGATCAGTTCTACTACTGAAATCAAAGTGAAAGAAATACATCAAAATAAATGATTTGTATATATAGAACTCTATATTAAATGTTTGACTTTAAACAGGGAGCCAAGTGTTTCAGTTTAAAAAATTTTCAAGTTGTTTTCCGCAGGATTGAACATGTCTAAAAGTTGCAACTTATAGACTCAACAAATTGTCATAGATGAGTGCGACAAGAGAGATAAACGTAGATAAATTTATTGAAGAAAATAATAAAAATAAATGTACAGTATAATCAATAGTTGGGTAGCGCATGATATGGAAGTAAGGCAAAGACGACGCGGATGCAAAGTGCGAAAGGAACAATAATGAACGCAAATTCAGAGACAAGTTTATCAGCGATGTATAAGCAAACAACATAACAAAATGTATGATTAAAAAAAAAAGAATCACTCGAAACCCGTAATGCTCGCGTCGCTCGATATTAAGCCTGTACCATTTTGCTTCTTTAGCAGAGTACAATGCCATTTATTTTTGTAATACGTTTAAGTAGGATAGTTCTTATTTTTATAGAGGTTTTATTGTGCTATTGTAAGTCTTAGAGGCCTGCGCATAATCCTAGATACATAGGAAGAATTTAGATGAAAGATGATTGAAAACAATATGGGAGAGGGTTATGATGAAAAGATAAGATTTGCGATTCGCACTCACATAATTCCGATCGCCTTTTGTAAATACTTGTTTCATGGACGCCATATATTTTTGTTTGAACCAGTAAGATTGTAAGCTAAAACGATATAGAAGAGCAGTTAATATTAACAATTCGGCGACATGCTTTCTTAAATTAAAGTATGCAAAAATATCAGATTTGAACTTCATACAGATTAAAAAACAGATCGGTATAATGAGCTTAGTTTTAAAAAATGTAGGCTTTGATTTAAGACACTGTCGCTTGATTGCAATATGTAAATACACTTCGTCGATTCTTTTGTTCCTATGATTTTGTGATTTCCATCAACGATCGGGAGTTTGTGCAAATCGCAAAGCGAGAGAGAGGTGTGCCATCGAGAAAAGCATTAGCAAGAGTCATCATAAGTTAAAAAGAAAATATGAGTAATAAATAATAATGATATTAAGTGAAAAAAAGGAACAAGAAACAAACAGAGGAACAAACGATAAGAAAAGAGTTTATATATACACACCTTGTATAAGGAAAATACCAGAATATATGTAACTAGTACGTACAGTAGGGTTTTTCAAAATTGTCATAAAACGGTCCCAATTACAGGCGCAAATCGAAGATCCGCGAATTTTTGTACCACGCGCGAGCCAAAAAGTGGATGAAAGAGAGGCCCATGAGAAAACTGAAGCGGCTTTTCATTTTTTGTACAATTGCTCGCGGAAACCGCGTCAGTTTTCTCCCGAAAACGATGCAACATAATTTAATCTCGTTGGCACTGTCGCGTTTCAGTTTTGTCAAACTTGTAATAATGTACATACAGGTAAATAAGAGAAACAAAGAGGGTACGATACATTTTGTGACTGGACGGCCATTTACCAAACCGAATATTTAAGCTTATAAGACGAATGAAAATAAAAATAAAAGCACTGTGCAGTAATTAAAAGGTATATCAGATAAATGAAGACATAGTGAATCGTGTAAATCACGTGATGTTGCGTACCTATCGCGATGGGGAGAGCATACTAAATTCATATTGGAGAAGTGAGATGAAATTTTATAATAGCAATCAATGAGACGACAGAAATGAAATGAGTTTAAACCGACGTGTAAAAGACGAAATAGAATCAAGACGAAGAAGGTCGACGATCGAATCATATAAATAGTTTTCAACGACATATCCTGACTAAACACATCCTCTCACGTAAATACTGCATACACCTAATAATTATTATATATACATGTTATATATAAAATATAGGCTATTTTATGTGTAAACGATATTCAGTGAATGATCATTATACAAGACCATAGGTATACATATTATAAACGATGGTACAACTAAGGCAAGTATGTACATAGTGCTGTCGCCCTCTGCCCACCCATGAAC
The DNA here is from genome assembly GCA_030523145.1 of Trissolcus brochymenae. Lineage (NCBI taxonomy): Eukaryota > Metazoa > Arthropoda > Insecta > Hymenoptera > Scelionidae > Trissolcus > Trissolcus brochymenae. Next base: position 33,601 of record JAQQRF010000475.1, read on the forward strand.
TATATACATACACCAGTCCAATTATATTACGAGACATTAACCATTGTTGTACTAATTATGAATTATCATGGTTACTATTTTCATTTGAGTTGAATCATTCTTACCGCAGGGCAAATCAACAAATTATAGCGTTACTATTATTTTCACTAGGCTTCTTATCAGCGAAAGTCAACCCTCACTTTAAGCACTTTTCAATATTCTACTCTTCTAATTGGATACTACCTCAATTTTGTGATTACAATAAGATTGTGTCTGAGGTTTTGGAGTCATTTACAGAGTGACCGACAAGTGAAACAGTTTTGACCTTGAATCGTTTTATAAATCTATACTTATTAATTTGGTCCAAAATGATACACTGGTGAATATGATACACCTAGAATGGCGCCGAACCAAACAAAGCTCTATGAAACCTCGGAGACAAGAGGAGAGTGTTTGAACACGTGAAACCGTAAATCGCAATAACAATAACCGTGAGTCTGCAGCGACCTCGTTCTGTGATAATTGTAAAGAATATTATTTAAATTGTAAGATTCATTGTATTAAGTGAAACGCGTGGCGAAGTAAGCGGCCTTGAGCTTGATGCGCCAGATAATTTCTGTGCTGAGTTTCGTTTGTTGAGAACGTGAGGATTACTTTTAGGGAGGCACGCTGACTTTTAAAAAGTCACCATCATATGCGTGATCATCGACGATAACTATCAGTCGCAAAAGTTCAATATTTCAATCAAAAATCTATAATCATCTTCCAAAAAAGAAAGATCTTTTCTATGTGACTCAAAATTTATGGTCGATGATTGCCTGGTTGTAATCATTATTTGTTGAAAATATTAATTGAGTTGCATGCAAGACATTGTGCTGTGCAAGGTGATAACAAAATAATTGCTCCGCAGCGTAGTTGACGCGTGGTTTGTTTGGCACGGAACCGCAGACTTGGCAGCAAGAGATGAACTGCATTTTGTAATCATTGAGATAAATCAAGCGGTTCCTTCAGATCTCAAAGCCGTGCACGGTTATACTTCCAAGAATTTTTGACAGAATGCACCTTTTTTCATTTCAGATTATTCGATTTTATTATTTTTGTTTGTTAAGGCTGTTATTGCCGTGGAGGGTCTTGTGGAGCGAATACTCATAAGACGCTCCACCGTGTTTTGAAAAAAATCGGAAGCAAACCGTTGGACGTTAAGAGTCTAGTGTCGGCCTCTGATATTTTCAGTATATTATATTGTGATGTTAGTTTAAGCTGTGAACCTAAGTCGGAGAACTACACTGAGGTCGCTGTAGTCAAGTTTAAAGTCAACGTGAGGGATCACTTTCAAACTTTTTTTTAGGTCATCCAAGTGCCCATTGGACGGGTGCACGATTATTTCTATAAGAATTGAACAGTAAAACTGTACCATAGGTACGCGCATAATTGTCTCTGGATGATTTTGAAGAATGAAAAAAAAAAGATAATGTATACATATATTGTGATTGGCAAACAAGCTACAATGTAGTTTGTTCGTATTATCATGAACAAACGAGAACACTTATGTAATAAAGTAGAAGTCCATAGACAAAAAAAATAATGTTTACTTTCATTTTCGTTTCACGAAGTTTTATGATTTTCAGATAATTATTTTAGTGTATGGAACTTTAAGAAACATCTGCGTAGAAATTGTTCCATTACTTGTTATCACATGCCCTACAGTTAGTATACATTTTTATAATAATTATAAAGCAATAAAACTTTCAAGTTAGTAGAAAATTTTATTTTCAAATAGTTCAGACATCTAACAGTATAAATAATAGTGTTTTTAATATAACACACTTGTACTTGGCTTGAATTTTATTCAACTTCAATATCGACGATAGATTCTTCAATTGTAACATTATCTGTCACAGCTGGCACTTGCAGAGGCAGCGGATCCGGTGATTTGTAATAGACGTTACTCATAGGATGCTCTTTGAAGTATTCTCCTCCTTTTTCTTCATATTCCTTACGCGTTACCAAATAATTTTTCAAATTCGAATTCAAACCGAAGTCCCGAGCTCCGTACCATGCGTCCAAGTTCGGATTCTTGGCAATGTTAACTTGAAAAGAGGAACCGAAAGGTCTGATTTCTCTGAGTTCTCGTTTTAAACGATCTAAAAGACCTGGGAACGCTGCTGAGCCTCCGGTCAAGAAAACGTTGTTGACAAGTCGCAGTTGCACATCTGCTGGATATAATTTGAGCACAAAAGCAATGGTTTCGGCGATCCCAGCTTCTACAAGACCGATCATAGAAGGTTGAAAAAGAAGTTCCGGTGCTCGTAGTCGCTCTACTCCGACATGAAGTTGATGAGTTTCTCCAGGAATTATTGGTGCACTCGAACCCGCACCGTCATAATCAGGATCATGATGGCGCAATACATCTTCTAGTTCCATTAACTTTTCTTGTTCTAGCTCAGAATCTGAGTCACCTCCTTCCTACAATAAAATATTTTCATCTTTATCAATGATTGAATCTTAATCTCTTTGTTAATTTAAATAGTTATTCAATGTGATATCTATTTAATTGCAAAGTTATTATTATAAAGTTTGTATTACTACTGAAGTTTCAAAGGAGAAAGCAATTTGATCAAACAATATTTACCCGGTTGATAACTTTGTAAACGTCCCAATCTTCATCTCTCATACCAAAATCGTCATCTCGTTTATCTTTCCTTGCAAGTTGGCTTATAATTCTCATTCGTTCTTGAGCTGCGGCAGTTCTACGTTTTGCCATATCTTGTCTACGCTGTCGTTTAGCCATTCGTTTGTCCAAAATTTCTTGCCTACGTAAATATGATTTCAATAAATGTGAGATGTTCAAGGATTACCCTAAATATTCATTGTCATTTACCTTTGCTTTCTAACACCTGTAATCCATTCATTAAAATCTTGCTGATCTTTGGGTTGCAAACTGGACTTGATTTTTGGCTTTTGCTCTTCCAACACAATATTTTCTTCCTGCGAATTAGCAGCAACTATTTTCTGTCTCGTTCGTTCAACTTTCGTTTGCAAATTATGAATTGTCTTCATTAATTCCACTTCATTAGCTAAGGAATATGTTTTTAAAGCTTTTTCATATTCCTCCGTATCGCCTTCTTCATACATCTCTTGTACAGCTAGCAGCTGATTCAATTGTTCTTCGTCTTCTGCTAACTGAAAAATTTTAACTTGTAAAAATCATTTTTCATATTACAATACTTATTTTTATTGAATTTATTTATAACGTTCTGATCTTACTCTTTCTTCTCGTTTTCTGGCATTGATTTCCATCAGACGACGCGCCAATTCTCGCTTTCTCTCTTTTTGCTGTTCCAGTGTTAAACCGGGAGTGCTAGCAGGTGCAATGTATGGTAACTGAACTCTCAGCACATTCATATCGTAATAATCGGCATCAGCCCATTTAGAAATCTCATCCTGATAATCGAGAGCGATTGCAGAGTGATCATGAATCAACTCCTAGAATAGTTTTTATATATCAGTCAGCATAATATGAGTAAGAAAATTGTATGTATTGTATATACTAATATAGTATATATATTTAAATTGTGCAAGTATTAAGAAGAAATGTTTGATGTAAATGTAATTTTACTTCAGCTCTACTTGGTGTGATAGCGTTGACATGGACGGGATATTTCAATTGGAGCAACCTATGCATATACGATGTTATGTGGTAACCTCCTACATTAATTCGTCTTGAGTTTGCACCATCGGCTTTTCCTTTGATAACGGGTATAACATGAGTTGTATGGTAACCAATGCTAACAATCAAACCATCTGCTTTGTACTTGTTGTGTCTGTACGAAAATAGGCAATCGATTCCATAAGCTACCGATGGTACGTTGTAACATTCAAAAAGTAATTCTGCCATCACTGCAACAAATCACTGAGTTCAGTTACATGCAGATATGTTAAAATTTGTTCAAGTTTAAATTGAAATTTATCATCTTACGATTTCTGGAATAGTTTGGATTCAGGAAAGCTTCAGTTAAAATTATTGGATGATTGATAGATCCGTCAGTGTCAATCCCTAAGTGAGCAAACGTGTAATCAAATATTTGTTCCTGAGCTTCAAAGTGAGTGACCACATTGCGGTCAAATTGGGTTTTCAATTGAAATCGCACTGCTTCAATGTTTAAAATGTCATTTCCAACTTGTATTTCTCCATCTTTTTTACTCCTTTCTTTTCTTGGCTTCGCTATAAGGTTTTTAAAAATTAACAGTGGCTCTTTTTGAGTAGCCCAACCCACTCTGCAATTGTAAGACCCTAAAAGAATCAATAAATTGTTTCATAAACAATTTAAATGTGACAAATTTTATTAATATAATTGTTTGAAAATTAATAAATACATACCATTGTCGATGACCAATGGAATCGACTCATTTTTTATCTTTACTGTATAAGGATGAACAATATCAGGTACTGGTTTGACATCTTTTAATTCAAGGATATCCATTTTATATACACAATTAAAATTTCTTGTTTACATGTCCTATGTCCACTGTGAACATAACCTTATTCTTCATTAACCGGCTGTTAAATAGATAAATAAGATATCTACTTTACCTGCTTTGAATAAGATACATGTTGATTTAATTTTGAACAGTCAAATAAAATTTTAAGAATCCAACGTTTAATTGAATCTAATTTTATAAATTATTCATATAATTAAATATTATTATAAGATTATTGGTTTATAAAATATTGAATTATTTTGCATTTATTTAAAGAGTTTCAAATCAGATTCCATAGATGGCAGTATGCACATCAAATTGAACTTTAAAATTATTTTTTATGTATTTGCTCATTATTTTGTTATTATATCATTATATTTTATTATAAAATTCAAGTTAATTATACCACGTTAATTACATCAAGTTATAATGACAAATTTGAAAAAGTTGTGTTTCCGCATGCTTTATATCATTTTAATTCAATTATTAATCATTAATCACATATTTTTTTAACTGATTAGTGTATTTTAGCATGTTTTTTAGATACTAAATAATATTCAAACCTGTATGTTACATGAATTACACGGTTTTTAGTACAAAATTTCTTTATTGTGAAGAATTACAGATTACTATTTTAAGCTGGTCGATACAGGTTGCGAATCATGAACAAGTTTCGTGACAAATGAAACATTGCTTTCTTAAATGTTATACATCTAACTCAGTTGATAAGTTTTTCGCTTTTGTTATCATGTCTCCAATTACTTTGCTCCTGAAAAAAAAAATTCCATTTGAATGACTGTTTCTAATTTCGTGTTGCATTTCTATCAGTTTGTACTTTACTTTGATTTAATTAGACAAAAATAACTTGAAACTAAAACTCTCACATTTCCGTTAGCTGCTTTTTGATGACATCCTCCTGCAATTTGTTTAAGATAGTTTCCTTTTTCTCCGCACTTTTTTCTGCATGTACGTCTTGGTTCGTGACTTTCTTCTGAAGCTGTTTCAATTTAACATCTAATACCGTCACTTTATCCTTCATTTCCATTAATTTTTCTGCTTGGGCTCTTTCTATAGGCGTCATAGGAGGTTCTTTTAGAACCACTAGTTTCAAGACTTCCTGGGCTCTATAAAAATATAATTTATTACAATCAGATTCTTGTTAAAAAATAACAAAAAATCAATATTTAAACTTAACACATCTATCGATTATTAATTTCGAAATTAAAGTAAAATTTTTATTTTACCTTTTGGCTAATTCTTCTTGAGTTTTCTTTACATTTGCATGCAAACTGGTCAGACGTTCATGGTTTTTCAAGAGCAGTTTTCTTGTTTCCGTTATGTTATTGAGTTCCTTCAATTGTTGTTCTTTCAGCGTTTTCAGAGTGCGTACTTTTTTGTTGATTTCTTCGCATGCTCTATCCAGTACCACGAAATGATTGACACGGAAAGTTGTGGTTGCATAATACATTACCTAAAATGTACACATTTTCAAACTGTTTTGTTACACTTTATTTACGTTCATTCCTCCATTAAAACAGCGTTTATTCAATTTTTTATGATTTAATGATCCGTAAGCGCTGTAAACATTTTAATACATATTTTATTACCTCAAGGCTTTGCTTTGCTGATAGATGTGATCCAAATTGTCCGAGCATTGTTATTGGCTGAGAAGATTCGTGTTTCAAAAGCTTTTTGATGTGAACATCGAATGGCTCCTGGATGACCTATTAAATTAAAAAGTATTAATAAAACATGAAACAAAATATAAACTAAATGTTAAAAATAATTTTATTTTACTTGTTTTGTGGATCCTGTGAGCGCGTCTGTTGGCTCATTTGAGTAAAAATCAAGATCGACTACAGGTAGATCAACGACTTTTCCTGTGTTCAATAATGTCACTACAACGCAGGGTTCTTGAAGTAAACCAAAACCAAAAACAGGTATCACGTCGTTACTTGTTATATGCTTGTTGCGAGTGCAAACCAGGTATTGAGAATGCGAATGATTTTCCAGTCTTGGCAGACACAACTGACTGTCATCTGTATTTTCGAAAAAAATTACATTAATTAAATTCACTTTTCAAACGTTTTATTAATGCTATAAAATTAAAAACAATACATCTTGCTGCTTACCTTCATTTGAATTCACAAACTTTCTCAATTGAGATACGATTGGCAAATTCACAACATGAATTCCTGCATTGTGAGAGCAGAAATATCTAAAAGGAAAAACAATGTTTCAATTTCTTAATGATTATATTTTTTGAAACAATTTCTTATATACCTTGCCATGCTGCTTCGATCTTTGTGAAGATGTATGGGACAAGTATACTTTTTGTCGTCTTCCTTGTATAACAGACCCATTTCAAGTTCCACAATTTCGAAAACATACAATGCATCTTCTGGTGTATGAAGACTATAAGTAGATCCATAATGGGACCAAGTCTAAAATAACAATAAATTGCCGATTAAACATTGAGAAGTTGCATTACAATTTATTAATTGTTGATAAATGTATAAAATGTTTGTATTATAATGAGTGTTATTACTTTTTTGTCATCGTCATCGAAATCTTCTTTCAACAAAACGGAGTGATAAATTTTTCCTGAGCAAGTAGCTATAACCACTATCGGAGGAATAGTTTGTAAGCACATTATCGAGCATGAATCTGCACTGTAGTTATCTGCAGCTGGAGGATACATGGACAGGGATCCATATACAACTGGTCTTGAGCGGCTGTTTAACAAAGTAATGCAATGATATTTTGAAAATTTTATTTCGTTTATTTATTTTTTGGATATAATCACAATGTCCTTACTTTTCCAATATAACATTGCCATGGACAATGAGAACCTCGCCGTTTCCGCGCAATACCAAAATTGGCCATTCGATCTGGTCCCAGGTCACTTTGTTGGTCTAAAATTTGATAAAAAGTAATTACTGAAAATGTGTTCTCTTTTTTTTAGCTGAATGATACAATGCATTCTTCTACTCACATCGATTTCGTTATCTTGAACTAAGTTACCATTAACGGTAGGTGTTGCAAAATCAAAATCCACGGCCATATCACCGAGTGCAGCAAAACTTGGTATATTGGATGTTGACAACAAGGGACTTGGTCCAACTTTCCAGGTTCTTATCAATTGAGGAGAATTTCCAATTTTGCACTCAAATAATCTAAAGTTCATGTAAAATTAAAAACTGTTTGATATGGAAAAAAATATGAATACGCAAAATAAAAAATGATTCATACTGAAACACGTTGTCGGAAGTTAGTACAACCAGGTGTGAATCATTTGTAGATCCAGGATGCCAGCGAACTTTCCGAATTTCCGTAGATGATATTTGAGATGAGAGTCCGTCTAAATTGTAGCTTCTAAAAGCATACAATCAAAGTTTGTTTTTGTTAAGATAGAAATAAAATTAATTTCGAAAAATTCTTATCGATTTATTGTTGTGGAAAATTATTTTACAGGATAAGGTAATGACCAAAAGATGAATTATGTTGAGTAATTGACAGTCCCTGTCTGTACACGTGCCTTATTTCGCTTCTACACATTGCCTTACGTTGTCGCATTAGCTTAATGAGAGAAAACGATTTAAATTCCACATATGTTTGCATGTACAAAAGCACGCGGATCTGACCGCAAGATAATCGCAATAACGCCGGAATTTTAAATAAAATACTGGCAATTATAATTCTCGAGGTTCTCGACAAGCGCCACTAACTTTGGGTGAACTGTGGCAAGTCGCCGCTTGACCGCGGTTTGTTATAATTGGATTTGATCTTTCAAGGACAATTTTCGGATCTCTTTTTTGACACACCTAAATTGATTACACATTAAGAACAATGTTGCTTCAAAACGACATTCTGTCTCTACACTTTTTGACATCACCAAATGAGTATAATTTTATTATGCTTGAAAAAGAAAGCTCAAAGAGTTGCAAACATTTTTCAGCAAACTCACGCTTAAAAACTTGTTTGTTAAAAAAAATTCATTCTTCCAAAGTCATTGTTCAGTAGAAGATTTTTTTATAAGATTAAGAATATATAGACGGGAGGATATTTTGTTGAAAATTAATTGATTTTATAGTTGAAGATTGAACGAAACAAAAGTTGAAACGAGTGGATAAGTTCGGATATGAGGTGTGGCCGGGCATTTCGTATATTTTATTATTACTGTTAGTTTCGCACATACACGAGAGAGAGAGAGAGAGAGAGAGAGAGAGAGAGAAAGAAAGAGAGAAACGAAGCCGGGTTTTTGCTTGCGCGTGGGGGAGTTTTGAGGTTGTCAGGGGGTGGCAGAGTTAGGTGGGAGCTCGGGCGTTATTAATGCGTGTGACACATAGCGCAGTTGGCTTGGCATACACGACGAGACAGAACGAGAGGCAAGGATGATGTGGGGGTGGGAGAAAAGAGAAGCCCGAGTTCTTAATAATTGATAAAAATGTATGCACACGCGTAGCCAGTCAAAAGCGGAGTCCGGTGGCACGGTTTTTTATGAACGCCCGCGGGGTCGCGGCGCTACCGGGGGCGCGTCCGTTGACAAAGGCAACGCGATTTATTTCCACTTTTCAAGCGAGCGTCGTCGCGGCGAGAATTTTTCTTCGTTCCATCACAATTTTGAAATTATCAAAATTTATGCCTCACGTCCACGCTCGTCACGTAAACGCGTAATGGCCCGCGTTCTACGACTTTCTCGATGACATTCGCGACTTTTAATACACCGGTCGAGGATCGCTTGATGGACTGCACGGCTAAATCGAGAGTGACGAGTGCATGAGAAAAGAGCCAACCATCACGAGATCTGCCTAATTGAAAAATTAACGGCCGCCACCAAGAGCCAGATACGCCAAGATTTCTCGCTACTTTGTTTTGTTTGCTTTTTTTCGCGCTGTACGTTTAGACAAATTTATGGAACGAAATACACGTGCTCGGTAAACAAGATGAAGTTGAGCTGGCTTCTCGTTGACATGATCAATTTTATTAGACCTTAGATTTATGAGTCTCTCCTATTTAATTTTTTTGTCATTCTCTTCTATTTCAAAGATCATAATTTTGAAAATGAGATTCAATTTTTTTTTTAATCTTTAACAATGACGGAGAGGTTGACGACATAAACTTTTCAAGACCACGTTCTGGTCGCGTGTGACTTAATCCTGCTTAAACAGGCGTAATAAAAAGGGGTGGATAAAAAAGGGCTACGGCAAGCGACAGGTAATTCGCTGAAGGAGCTGTCGGTAACGAATTTGCGCGGCGGTCCTTATTTAAAATTCGCGAGCTTTGGTGCGAGCTGCAGACAGAGACTCGGACGAGACATAATTTCCTGGCGAATAATAAATTGGACAAAGGAAAAGAAGGCCAGGCGCTTGAAAACGTGGTTATACCTTATGTTTCGACGCAACATAGACACTCGTAGGAAGCTTTTCATTATCATGTATAGTTTTGCACACGTGTCTGTCGGAGATGAGAAAAAGGAAGTGCTCAATTTCCGTTAGGCGATGTGAAGCCGCGTGGTACTTCTGTTCATATGCAAAAGATAAAGGCAAACGTGCCGTGTACTCTCATCGCGTTATGCAATTTCGCCGTTAGGTTCTCACTTCTTTATTTTTTTTTTGTCGCAAAATTACATTTTGTTTCCGAACAAATCTAATTAAATTCCGTGAAAAGAAATAATTTGTCTTACCACCGGGAGAGAGTTGAGCAAAAGAAAGAGTCCTGTGAAAGAGGCTGAGCACTGTCAAATTGAATGTTTTCCCTCTCCTTTCGGCAATGCAATTAACGTATGATTAATAAATACGTTTAATAATTTGTCCGGGGGATAATGTTTGACAAATAGAAATGTCTTTCGCGGGAATTGAAACCCTCTTCAGTGTTCGCAAACACGCTTATCTCGGCATTTCGGCTAATTCACGAACAGAGGCGAAGGATCTGACATTATGTACGGCGTGAATATTGCGACTGCAATTTGGTCACATCGTAATAAAAGTAGTTCATGAAGCATCGCCGTTCGCCAAGCAGGTGGCGGTTAAAACAAAGAAATCTAATTAAGGCGAATTCTTACGCAGTCGCGTGTACAGACCGCGCAAAGCCCAGAAATTAAAAATAATTTTGCCAAGCAAATATATTAACCCTAGACAAGGACGCGCGATTCCACCCGGTCGTGCAATTTGCGCGCACCAAAAGGCTTCGGCCTTTTTTTCATTCCAGACTTTTTCACGACGATCACGCGGGGCTTCGGGCTTTTCGCGACAACCACCATTGTTTCAACCCTTTTTTCTCTTCCAGTCTTTTTCCGTCTATTTCATTAGACTGAATTAACTACTCCTCAAGCAGATGTCCTTGATCATATCACTTCAACGAGACACTGTTCATTTGATCATCTAAGCTCCGTCCTCATGGTCCTTGTCCCCTTTTCACTTTTACATCCTCTATAAAAAAAGTTTCTACGTTAATACGAATTCTCTTCAATTTTATGAACTGTGCAATTTATTTAACTGTAAAAAACTTTTTTTTTAAAGGGAGAATTAAAAAAAAACTATTAAATGAGGGATGGCAAAATATTTTTAAAATGTTTCGCAGAGATGTGAATAATTTGAAAGAGGAACTAATACCTCCAGAGCTATTTTTCAACGTTTTCTGTTCTGAAATTGCGTTATTCTTCGGTTAGATTATCGGAACGATCGTAACTCATTTCGGAGACTCAATTTTTCTTAAGAATAATGACCGATTTCACCTCTTTCTTCAGTTGTTTTTTTTTTTTTTTTTTTTTTTTTTTTTTTTTTTTTTTTTTTTTTTTTTTTTTTTTTCTGTTTTTTTTATCTTCCCTTAAATTTTACAATTTCCTCCGCATTTTAATTCTACCTCCAAAATTAAAATTCATTAGACGATAAATCCATTAGCACATTAACCGCACGACGAGAGCCTCCGCGCGTTCGATCGTGCTGATTTTTTTCCCCCAGTCCGAAGTTTAATTAATTCGAATCGCGAGCCTGTCGTGTTTCTTTTATTTTTGATTGAATCGAAGGGGGGTTCGTAGGGAACGCTGTAATCGGGCAATTTGAAAGTACGATCGGGATTAAATTTCAAGCTTTAAATTAACATTTGTATTTGTCACACATTTTTGTAGACCAGTTGACGTTGTTCCCAAAAGATATTATAATTTTTAATGAAAGATGATAAGAAAGCATAACCAGGTAATCAGCAAAAAAATTATTGTTATCGTTAACTGGATCTTGGAACTTTCTCAATGCGTTTCATTAAATGTGCATCAGTTTGCAGATTTATTCGTAGGCAAAGGTCCATTTGGGATTCATGCGAGAACGGCATAAATCGTAACGACCAAAGTCAAAAAGTTTTCAGAAATAATGAAGATCAAAAATAGAAAGCTCGGGTTGCCGCGCGGTGCCTTGGGAGGATCTTGATAAAAAGGCGGAGGGGTGCGGGCGCGACGATTATCCGCAGCATAACGGCCCATTTACCCCTGACAAGTCATATTTCTAATTACTTTCTAACGAATTTCTCGCGGCGTGCCATTTCTCATTCGTCACGGCTTCTTTTTTACCCGGGGATACAAATCCAGGACGAGAATATGAAAGAGGGCGCGCTGCCCAACGCCGCGAAGAATATAAGGCGAGCCGGGGAGTAAATTCGCGGGCGCAAACTTTGCGGCCGGATGAAATAGTTAGAATATGCAGAGGCGTTATCGCGGGAATTAAAGAAAACCAAAAATTATAAAGTTATTCAATTGTGAACTTTTTGTCGTGAGCGCAAGGGCTAAAAAGCCACCTATAGCCAAGAGGGAGTGTCCGTAATTTAACTTTATCGAGCGTCCGTCCTTCTCATTTCGCGCACACCTCTCTGTTCGTCTCTCGTTATAGTTACGCTCTTATTTATCGTCGCTCCTTGAGGATATACTTTTGTCGGCTGAACTTTTTGCGCTCCGAAGCATCGGATAAGTTGATGAAGATACACAGAAGAAGAGCTCGCGCACCAACGGACGCTCGCCAAGTTGGAGTGTTTGCGATGAGTTATGTTGCCCCGGCGAACGAGTGTTTAGTCCGCGCCGAGGGATTAAGAAGTGTCCGGCCTGTTGGATTGTCGCAGTGTAAATTCAGCGGGCTTAATAATCGGTCTCGGCATGGTTCTACTCTGGCTTTCTTTTCTCGAGAGTTGCGAAAATTGACTCGCCGAATACCACCGAACCGTCATTGTTTAACTTTTCAAAATGTTTTTCTTCTTTGCGGGGTTTCTTCTAATCATGTTTCATGCTTTCATGAATCTGGAAAAATCAAACTTTGAAATTATAACACTTTAATTACTCCTCCCCTTTCTTGAACGTTAAAAACAAAAATGATCAGGTGTTTTTTTTTATGTTTTCATACTTGGATACATCATGGGTATTCTTTTTCTGGGATATCCTGGGATAATATCATGATTTTCAGTATCTTTTAAGGAATGGTTTCGACGTGAGGTGTTGCCAAGATAGAGGCAAACAGCGCCACCTGTATTTTATGACGTTTTTAACTGTTCGCGATTACTTAACTAAGCTGAGACGCCCGGAGACAACAACAGTTTGGCAAACTCTTGAGTAGCCGAGCACGAGGCTCGTTGTAATATTGTGTTATTTATAATATATTACGGGTCCTAGGTGTAACTGCAACGGAGGAGCGAGGCTCCGGAATAATGATGTAGATGACACCGGCGACGCCGCAGCCAAGCTTACACCGACGAGACTTGATATAATGAGAGTCATTATGATAATCCGAAGCATAGATTAGGCATAATTCGTTGACCCGCCTGGTTCTGACGGGGACGCGAACACTATCAGGGATCGAAGCGCAGATTTCACGATTAATAGGATGTGGTTTTGATTCGGAAAATTGATATCACATTTCAGTTCAAAATAAGGGAATTGCATAATGAATTAGCCAATTTTTTGGCGATAAAAATAAATATGAAAAAAAAAAGTCAGAAAAAGAAGCGAGAGGAGACAAAAGGATCACGTAGAGAATGCTGTCCTCCGCGAATCTTGTATCGTGGTCCGGAAGGGAAGTTTGCATCTACGTTAAGGGTGGCCCCATAAAATCGGGATGTTGCGCAAAATATAACGACTATGCCACTGGCTGACGCTCTCGCCGTATTTCATCTCGCTTTGGCTGGGCTTCGCCTTCGCGACACCTGCGTTGGCAACTAAGCCCGTTAATTCTTGGCTCGGTGCGTTTACTCACCATCGTCGGTGCCTCGACGAACAGCGAACCTCGTCTTCCCGATCTTTGTTCTCATCGTGACATATTTACCTTCCACCATGACGGCCCGCTTTCACCACATCCCTATAGTTATGTTAACAAGCTGGGCTTAGGCAATATCGATATTCTTGTCTGTCTCATATTGTTTTAATTACCAGATCTTTGTCCCGTTTCTAGTGTATAATTAGCTGCAAATTTTTCATGCTAATTTTATTATACTTACAATCATTTTTGTCTGGAATTTTAAATTTAAAATATAATTTTTTTTTCTTCAGATATACAAAACATAAGATTTCTCGTATTCTTTTAACACATTAAATTAATTTATAATTGTATCCCTTTTGCTCAAATTAGTTAAATCCTAAATTTAATCGAATTTTTAAAGTAAAATGATAAAAGTAAAATCATGAGTTTTCGGCATTTCATTGGACTGCTTTATACAGTCGTCCTTAAAGGGGCAAAAGCATATATCGTTATTTTTAGAGATAGAAATAAAATGTGCTGAATCGGATGGATCGTGACAAACCAATTAAATGACACGTATCTTTGAAGAAAGCACGTGAAGGATTTGCTCGTTATATTCGTCATTTGTATGCCGACGTGTCATCAATGTGGCCGATCGCAGAACGTAAAATCGAATCGCCGAAGGGGTTGCCTGGACATTAATATCTGTGGACGTGACGAAACGTTGGAGACGATCTAGCCGGGGGGAGGATGTGTAAAAATGCCAAACAAAAGGATCCGAATGTTACGCTGGAGCGGAGATGGATAGACGGACGTTGCACACGTAGCTCGGTAATTAAAAGAACCGACAGATGTCTCTCTTTTGCAACCCCTCAGCTTTTATTTCGTTACGAGAGACGCGTGTCGCGTATTTAAATTTTCTCTTGCGTTCTCTCCGGAATTCTTTGATTAGAAGCCTTGCCTGCTCCGTCGACGCTCGATGAAATTTCGCGTACCTGTTGGTTGCTAACATTGCGCAGCCTGCACACAAGAAACAAGATGAATAAAGAAACACTCGATGCAAGAATTTCCCTCCGCATTTCGTGTTTCAGTTTATTCATGCAAATTCGTGATTTTTATTAGCTTGATTAAGGTTTCTTGGCAATAGAAGAAAAAAGGACCAAGTGACAAATTTGTTTTTTTCATTTGCAGGTTTTGATATACAATTTGTTTGTTTTTTTTTTTTTTTGATGCTTATATTTTGTCATCCACATTTATGCTACCTTCTTATGTCAATTAAATTTTTACGTTTGAAACAACACAACACTATATTTTACTGTGATTTTAGTAAGAGCAGAACTTAAGTGCAGTTTCAAAGTATTAAAATTGTTTATTGATGATTATTTCCTGCTATTATTGGCAGTAATTCTTCTTTTTTACACAAACTACCCATAAAAATGGACTAATAAACAAACGAAAGCAACGAATACTTTCTCCTATAAAAGGATTGTCATTTGAAGTTTCACCTACATTTTTATAATTTATCCAAGTTCGAACGGACGTTACAGCTAAGAGTGACCTTTTTAGTTAACATTCATCCAAGTCAACTTTCGTTGACAAGTTGCATGTGTAATTTATCAGGTATCTTAGTTTTATTTATTTATTGTTCAAAATTTGCAATTCTTTTAAAAAAATTAATCCTTTTTGAATCTATTTGCAGACTAATTAAAAATACAAAATGGAAAGCCATTGTAAAATGTCAATCGTATACTTCAGCATGATAATTGTAAGCTGCACCGCTTTCAAATTGGTCGACTCAGATGTAAGTTTTGGATATTTTATTATCCTTGATCTAAAACTCACTTTTTGGATGATAAGTTTAAGTGAAATAATTGCTACTTCGTATTTTGTAGAAACCCTTAGTTCGTCATCCAAGAAATCCAAGAGTTGTGTATGACAGTCGTTTTGAAAAACGAGAAGGCGAGATACCGGACTTGGCACACTTCAAGGACAGCTTTGGGCCCAAAGTGCAGGAAGGTTTGTCGGAAATCGTCCCATCAACGAGTCAGACCAACGTGCGCGAACAATACCAATCGTTCAAGGACAGTGCTTATAATAGTGAAAATAATGATGGGTACTCAGATCGTAACTTCGATCTTACTGGAGGAATTGATGACACGGAAGGTCGTGAATATCAAGCCAACGAAGAAGCTGGCCAGGAGACCAGTTTTGAGCATTTTGCTGGCAACTTCGAAGTGTTTGACGCCGGATTCGATGGTGGCGAGTTTTTTGATAACGCCGACAATTCTGGCGAGAAGAAAGATCCTGAGGCTGAAGAAGAGAGGAACCCTGAATTTGAAGCTAATGAAGATCTGTCGGCATAAATTATTTCAATTTTAATTAGAATGAGTAATTAATTATCCAAAAAAGAAACATCATTTATTCATCAAGTTTGTTGGGATTGGAATTCTTTTGTTTGTTTATTTCAAATATTTTATACTAAGATAAATATTACCATAAATCATGTTTCAATTTTTCTTTGCTCATTGCGTGCACTTAATGTTCGACACTTGCAAACGATTCAGATCTAAGAATTCTTCACTTTCTTTGACCATTTTGGAAAAAGTGACTTTTGCAAGTGTCAATAAACGAGTGTATTTCGACGGCGATTATTTTGTACGTTAATTTCAAATTAAGGATTTTTGTTGTTCATAATTTACTGTTTGCTGGAATTGAAGAGGAAATAAAAAAATGAAATAAATCAATTTGTTCTTATGATGTCAGAATGAAAGGCAATTACACGAAGTCATAAAATTCTCTCGTCGCAAAGTTTGAGCATCAGACTTTGATTGGGACACGACAAGTTTATTTGTACACTACGTTTTATTGATTTCCTTTGTCGAATAATGTTTTGCCGTAAACTTTGGCGGAATTGACTGTGAACTAAGTTAAAAACTTTGCCAATTTTACCAGACTAAGTCACAGTCTATTTCATGGGGATCATTAAGATTGAACCCGGCGCGTATAGCGTTGTAAAGTCGTATCGATAAGGGGACGTACTCGGAGGGCGATTGAATTAGAAGATATGACCCGATCGCTGTTGCAATTTTTACTTATCCAATGAAAAAGTTACGTTCTGCTTCTTTCTAACAACAATTTAAACAGGATCATAATCATTAAATAAATCCGTAACACAAATTATCAAATTTTCCATCGATTTCCTCCTGATAAAATTTCTCTTATCAATTTATTAGATTTTTGTTTTGTATTTCCCTCTCATAATTCAAAATCTGATTTACCGAATGTCCAAATAATATATCACTTTTTAATTAAAAGTCCTCTGTGAAAATCATCAATAAAAATAACTCGTCATAAATCTTGTTGAAAAAACCGAATCATACAAAATTGGTGATAAAAACGAATCAGCAAGCAAACAAGCAAAGTCCATTTTAAATAATAAATCCTGACTTTTGAGCGATTCGTGTCGATGCATATCAATAAAAGAGCGCACTGCACGAGTTAATACTTTTGTCATTTGAAATCGCTCCCTTGGGCCATACGTGGCAAAGTTCACCCTCTGTTTACACCTACATATCTGCAGTCGATGTTTCACCTGCTGGTCACACGTTGCTTCGTAACATCCCCGAGCAACGAGTCACAATGTTGACGCTGATTTTTGTCATGTACATCTTGCTCCATCGAGAAGCGGTCAAAAAAAAGAAAAGAACAAAAAAATACCGAGGGAAATCAAGTGAAAAAGGGGAAGAACATCGTCCGAAGCGAGGGTGAATCAGCGTTGGTAATTTTAATGGCGCTGAAAGTAATTTAACGCGAGCACTTACTGACTAAACATTCAGCCGATTTAACCGAAGTCATTTAGTCGATCTGCAAATACTGATTTAATTAAGTTGTATGATGATTGATATTTGTTTTGAAAATTATTTTTCTATTAAAAACAATTGAAACTGTTTAAATAAATGTTCAAACTTCAAAAGTTTAAACTTTAAACAAGACTGTTTTCTTTCAACTTTGCAAGTTTTTGGATATGATCAAAGATAAATAAATTGGTAAACTGAAATTGATAAATCATAAGCATAAATCAGTTTCACAGCTTTATTAATAGTAATCAAAAAAAAAAAAAAAAAATAGAAAACATGAAAAAACGTACATGTACGAATGGAAACGATGGAAAGTGTGGCGATAAATGCAGGGACAAGAGGTAAAAGGGCAAGATGAACATGGATTACCAAGTCGAATATTTGAGTCAACCACGCGTGGTTCGCCGAGATTAGCTTGGGTTTATATCGGGATTACATATGTAAAACCATTAGGTTAAATCATTTTTTAAAATAAATGCGCTTGGCGTGCGTTCGGGACTTTCAGGAAACGTTCGGAGGATGAGAGGCACGTAGGTAGAAGAGACGCAGATAGGCGCGAAAATATTCCGAAGCACGAATGTTCGCGACAAGTACTCTTTACCGCATGAAATAACATTAATCTTTGTTTTATTGTACGGCTGCATTTGTTTCTTGATGGATCCGAAAGATAACCGCGCGTACACTCATCACAAAAATTGTTTTCGCAATAATTATTTTTTTTAAACAATTTAAGAAAACGTTGACTCGCATATTTATTCGGGCGCTTTTAGCAACTTCGCAATTGCAAGTAATATTTGTATTTAATTGTTAAATTATTTACTCTGAAAATGTTTGGAAACACAATGTGAATATATTTTATTCCTAAATTTTGATTTCCTTGAAAAATATTTAATCAGGGGGTATGAATAATTACATGCAAATTTAAATTACAAATTTTCATAATTAGTTAGCGAAGTGGAATGGAATGGCCCTGTAATTTTTCAAAATAAATATACTGCCATGGAAAATAGTGGACAATATTTTATCTTGGAAATATTTTTCATTTTATTTCTAGTGCGGCCAGCACTTAAATTTTAGAATAAACACTCAGATTTAAAAGTCATTTCAAATATTGAACAATTTAACAGCGAATAAAAAGATAGCGGCGGTGATTATACGTCGACATTTTTAACCCGACGGATCAGTTTTTCGAGCTTCAAATTTTTTGCATAATAAATTAAAAGAAATTATCGTAGTGATTATTGTTGATTTTACGATGCGAATGGCGCGATTGTTTTGCATAACGTGCAACGTAAATCCAATTCGGGGGAATTGTGGCGATATCACCGGTCGCAATTCCATTATCCGTCGAGTGCGACGGTGCGTTTCAGCGACCGGACCGATAAATAAAAAAAGGGGTATAAAACTAAATGCCGTGCAGTCGACGCGCCAGCAATTTTAAAATATAGCTCGAGTGAACGGACTCTGTCGTTCTTCGTGTCGTATACCGGTTGACAGTATTTTTTCCAATAACATACGGCAGCGAACAATTTGCACGAAATAAAGAGCACGGTGGAAAGTTTACTGGACAATACAAAATAGACGAGAAATTCCATTATTGTTGACCGACCGATACAATAGAATCGCTTAAAAAAAGCTCTATACTTTTGCTTCAATAATATCTAATAACAATTGAAGAGAAAGTGTTAATAATTGTTAACATCTTTTATGAACAACATTATCCTCGTTTTCTAGAAAATCAATTTTTGCTTTCGCGAAAAAAAGTTTGATGGAATGAAATTGAATGTTGCGATTAATTTGAGCCAATTTGTAAATTAAAAAAAAAAGAATAGCCCAATTTGAATAAGAAAGAAATTTTGATTATTGTTAAAAAATGTATGAGCTGCGTCGTTTGTATGAAAATGTATGAGCATAAAGTAGAGTGAAAAATATAGTAGTAATTTCATAATCTCGGTGAGGCGAAAAGTCGTGACTTGGAGGAATATTTTATGAAGGGTGCAAAGAGGTGGCTTCGAATGCGCGCAGTTAGGTGGCAATAGTTTTAATCCGGTGTCTTGAAGTCTGGATTTGGCGGCATGGCATTTAGTAGCTGGCAAAGGTGTAGAGGTGAACCCACTTCGCGCTCTGATATCATAATCCGAATAATCGCCATTATTGCCGCCATTTGCTTAATCCGCACCTTGCTAGCAGAGAAGTCGTGACCATGCTCTATGAGCTCGATATATATTTTCTAACTCCAATTGGTGCCCTTCTTTTATTATCCTTGCTAATTCGGTTGAATTTTGACCGACAAGTAAAACTGCAAAAAACAAACATACTATAGACACAAATTAAGAAAAACTGAAGATCACATTGAAATAAAATTGATAAGTTTCAAATTTGCACTTTAACAAATTGCGTATCCAAAATTGTGGTTGTTACCAACATCAATGGGAAGCGATTAATGCCAACAAGTAAGGTAAACAAGTTTCGCGTGTGGAAGCGACATCAAGTTCGGATACATATATATAGTTGGCGTAAACATTGGGCTTTTAACACGGCGGGCATTTCATTCGCCAAGTCACGAAACTTGAGGAGAACTTTGACAAAAGCAGAGTGTGCGCACCTAAATGTCACATTAAAAACAATTCATTAGGATGAATGATGAAAAAACTTTGCGCCTGAACAATAAAGTAAGAATCATTAACAAAGAGGGCGAAGCAGGCGTTTGTTCTTTCTCGGATGGCGCGCGGAACGAGTTCCTAAATCCCCGAGATTCGTTCTAATGGAGCTAACGGGCGCAACTTGCTTACAAACTATTCGCGTTGCTGCTCGCAAGGTCCCACCGTTTCGGCCGTGTAGTACGTGCGATCGTATAAATTTGAGCAACGGCGCGCTCTTGCTCTTCTTCTGCTTCCGGTATGCCTGTCCTGCTTCGCCTTTTGGTCTTCCGTCCCCTTTCCTCCGTGGCTCAGCTTCTTAAAACACAGAAACTCTCGCGCATCTGAATCTCTACTCTAAACTTTGCCACTTTGTTGTACTCCGCAAAATATGTTTATTAATTGCATGCGCGCCATGTCGAGCCACCATTTTTGGCTTTTATACGACATCCGCGTTTCCCTTTACTTCTTCGGCGCAATATTTTCTTAGCTTTGTTACAGGTCATTTTTTTAATACGAATGCCAACATCCAGATAAGCCAGGCGCTCTGCCTTCTTCGTGGTCGTCAGTTTTATTAGCTTCTTCTGATAAAAGTTTCATCATTTTAAAATAGTAGCAAAAATATACTCTATTAAAAAATAAAGAAAATTTTTTGCCTCAACATGAGTACCCCTTTTGAACACTGGAGGTAAAAAAAATGGTGAGGTATTAAGAAAGTTAGCAAGCAGTCCTTAGCTAAAAGCTCTTAATTAAATATGTATTCATGATAACCGCGACTTATAATTACAGGCTACCCTCAAATTTGACAAAACATAATTAGCCGAGTTACTAATATGCATTTTATGTGCGCAGGGTTGAGCGCACGATTTTGCGAATCAAAAGATGAGATTTCGCAATCTCGCATCTTTTGGCGAGAGCGCGGATTGCCAAGACGCAAAAGGGTAAGGTAAGAAGTCGGCGGATAGCAAACGTCTCTAGATAGTTGTCGGTGGCATGTGTTGTTGATGAGGCAGTTAGTATTCAGTGGTGCATTTTGCCAGCGGAACTTTTGAAAACTAACCGACGAGTAAAGCCACCTTAATTCCATAAAAGGGTGAGTCTAGGGATTCGAGCGTCATTCTAACATCTACTTAATTACCGGATATTAGGATGAGCCGAGTCCCGCGGTTTCCCGAAGGGAAAAACGTCCAATTTCATTTACTCGTTCGACAATGATGAGATTGAATAAGTTTTTTGTCGCTACGATTTGATGCAAAATCTCTGCATTTTTCATCCCTCGACTTACATGCAGGAAATGATGTCCTTTCCGCCTTGGAACTTTGATTCCTTGCCCCATTTTTGCGGTAGCTCGACCAGGACAATGCCAAGACTGCCCCAGAGTACCAGCTGAGAAATCGTTTCGTTGATCACAATGCCAGTCACCTCGAAGATTGGCGGGCACGTTGGTTGGAGTGTCTGAAAACGTAAAATGATTTTTTTATTTGATGAGAAAGAAATTGATTCCTAAATTATGCATCAAAATTGGAAACTTGGGTAATTGTCTTGTTAACAATTCAATTTCGACAAAATCTTCGAGGACCTACTGAAACCTCACCCAAACTTAATACGAATTCGTCTTAGAACCGCGAATTATATATTCATTATTACTCAGT
This sequence comes from Trissolcus brochymenae, assembly GCA_030523145.1. Lineage (NCBI taxonomy): Eukaryota > Metazoa > Arthropoda > Insecta > Hymenoptera > Scelionidae > Trissolcus > Trissolcus brochymenae. The sequence continues at coordinate 55,422 of JAQQRF010000475.1, forward strand.
TCGGTAAGCTGCGACAGTGAATTTTTCGCCTGATCGCATGACAACCCTCCTCCGACACACCGGATATTTCGAAATGCTCAGCTCCCTGGTTCCATGCAGCAGCATTGACGAACAAGTGCCCCACCTCCTCAGTCACTTTTCTTTGTCGTTCGGCGTCGGCATCCATCGATTAAAAAACTTTATAATGTGCTTTTTTCCCACCCTTGTTTGTTTTTCATTTTGACTTTTTTTTCTCATACGCAGGTGCTCGTCTCTTTGACAGAGATTTAATTTCGCGGTGAATTCCTCGTCGATGGCAGAGCAAAGTTTAGAAAAAAAAAAACAACGAGACGGCACGTCCCCGAGTTATGGGATATCGAGAACTCAATCGCAAAGACCTACAAGTCCTCTTCAGCTCGAGAGTTCATCTTTGATCAAATTATAAGACAATCACGTTGATCGTGTCTTTACAGAAATTGATAATTTTGTTTCCACGGGGGGTGAAAAAGGTATCCGAAATGAAAGACGCAAAGTTAATTTCATTTCCTTTCGATTATTTTTTACTTTGACGTTGATACTAAGAAGGGCGAGAATTTGGAAATTGAATTCACGACTTTGCAATTTAGAATGATTGTTTCAATTGTTCAAACTATATTTGCTGACAATTCATTTAACAGCTCAATATAAAATTCAAACAATTTTGAATTGTTCGACAAATTGATGATTCTAAAGGCGTGAGATTAAATTCAATATCTGATTATTTAAAAATGGCCGAGACGACCCCTCACAGACCACGTCATTAACGCCCGGAAACCAAGGAAAACATCTAAAGTTAAAATGAGCAAATCCCCAAGTTTGTGAGAGCGGGTCCATCGATAAATTCATTGGGATGCCGGTCGAAATAAAGTAATCACGCGGTAGGAGAGAGAGCGTGTGTTGGGCACACGAAGGGAACGAAGCTCGGGCGCCGTTTAAAAAGTTTTCCCTTCGTTAAGAAGTATTCTCCTGGGCCATAACCGGCGCATCAGGCCGCTAAAAACACATTCGGCCCGGCGATGAAGGAGGGTGACAGAAAGTAGATAGGAAAAGCACAAGGAGCGTTTTTCGTCGGGTGACCCCTCGCGACCCTCATCCGGCGCTACGCTGTCTGCTGTCCCATCCGTGAGCCGCGCCCGAGGAAGAGAAAAAAGACGTCACATCGTCGACGCCTTATTAATCCGGAGGCGAGAGGGGGACGCTTTGAAGAAATTAAAAGAACAGAGAGTATAATGCGAATACATCCATTGCCCGTTGTTACCCTCCTTTTGGCTGGCTGATGCCAACCCCGAAGAACCATTACCATTTCGCCGAGCTAAGTAGCAGACAGATAGACATCTTGAGCCTTGTCATGCTCTTTTAAAATCCGACGTATATACGCGTTTCGCGTTCAACGCGATTCTTTTCATTTTTAATACGCCAAAACTGCACGCTGCGGGAGAGTGCGCCTCTGTTCTCTCGGTTGCGCGTATAATTTAGCCCGCAAATGGAGAACAGAGGTGTAACGAAATTTCGGCCTCCTTTGAAGGCCAATGCATGAGAAAATGACGTAGGCACGGAATTATGTATTACCCGAGGTGAGCGCTACGTGCGCTGAAAGAAATATCCCGCTAATGTAAGATCAACGTAATTTTGCGCTTTTGTTGATGTTTATTTTAGTGAGCTCTGCCTCAGACTTTGCCGTGCTAATTTTCATGTCCTGGATGATGTTACCTCGTTTCTATCTTTTTTTAAACATTTTTTTCCATCTTATTGGCAATTTACCAGATCTAAGAATACTTAATTGACGAAATAACTTCTAAAGTCAATCAAACCACCTGAAAATTACAAAATTATATTATTTCGTTATACAACAATTGACCTGGGTGTTAAAGTGAATGATACAAAATTTAATCAACGTATAATATTCAACCATCAAATAAATTTTAACCATTCATTAAAAAGTACAAAAATTGTTTATTTATTTTTTTTTTTTTATGGAATAAGCAAAATTAATAGGAACATCATTTGCATAAGATACAATAAAATTGTACTATTTTCTGTCGGCATAATTTACACGTAACACAAAAATGACCGCTCACATGTCACATGATTGATGTTTACAATTTCATAACATAATTTGCAGAGAAATATGTTGCTCTCGATTTTTTATTCCTCGTGAAAACATAAGTGAAAGCATTTCAGTTGCGAACGATTTGTTTGCAAAATGTTAGCTTGGAACAATAACTGGCGACTGGTAATGATTGTTTGACAATTATCATGACGCAACCACTACCGTTGAACGGCATACTTTCAAACGATAATATTGCCCGATCAGTGATCAGCTGTTACATCAATGGCCGAACTCGACGTTGTCGCTCATGCGCACCAGTTGTGCGCGTGCATCCGTCGGTTACGATCTATCTTTCTCTCGCTCTAGATCTTGCGAAATCCAACCTCATCTGTCTCTCTCTCAAACGAACTCAGACTTTAACGAGAGCTGCTAAACACGGCGTGTCAATGGTTATGTTTACTTATCTCGATTGAATCTGCGAAAAATGGGCACGGAAGTTGCAAGTTGTTACATTTACAGTGACGATAAATCACTGTCCCCGATATTGTTGCCTGATGGAGAAGCCGTCTTTGTCGGTCGCCAACCCGAGACTAAAATCACCGATACTCGTGTCTCGCGAAAACAAGGTTAGCTTTCCTTACCATAAAATTTGACAAACAAATTTTGATGACAAACCAGTGAAAGCTATTTTTTTATTCATCTAACGGGGAACAAAAGTTGAAAGTATATGGCATTATCTTGGAACAGTGAAAAGTATACAAGTTACATAACCTGATACAATAAATCTCATGCAATAAAATCTGACTGGTATTTTTTAATACGTTCATATGTTTTACTTCTATTTTTGTTATTTGCAAATACAGCGCAATATTATTTATTAATAGATGAACATCTGAATTGATTTTAGCTGAGTTTACAGTTCAGCGTATTCATAAAGACGATAAACAATGTTTAAATTTTTGCAAGGTACTTATGGTCAATTTCAATTGTAAAGTAATTGGTACGAATGTTGATTGTGTGTTTGTAATTATATAATTTGAAAAATTGAAGAAGAATTTACATTTTAAAACCTAAAAATATGTATTATTTGACATTTCAGAAAACAATTTTCAAAATAATAAATGATTTTGTTCAATTACTGATTGGGCATTGGTGAATAATTATTACTTATCATTTTTATTTTTGTTTTCTGTTTTTATCTTATCAGTGCGTCTTTTTGCAAGCTACTCGGATCTGAAAGTTTTCGTACAACAGTTAGGAATTCGCCCTTGCAGCTTAAACGGCTTTAAAACAGAACGCAATGCTAAGATTGTAGCTCAACATGGGGATCGTTTGGAAATTTTGTATGGCAGCTATCCTTATACCATAGAATTCAACCCTCCACCTACAAGGCGAAAGAAAAGAGCGAACCCGGAAATGAGTCATGCACTGAATGACGAGGAACATTTCCAAGTGAGCAAAAAAATCAAGACAGATGGCAAAGACGTTGATGAGATGGCAACTGAGCAGAGTTTAGCGGTGCCGGGTTGTAGCAAAGATAGCAATGGCGCGACAAAAAATTTCAACATTTTCGACTGCAATAAGAAGACAGATAAAAGTGGATCTTGGAAAGAACTTGGGAATGGAACTGTTTACATGTTTAAAAGTGAAGGCCTCGAAGGACGAGCCAAAGTAAGATATTTGAGAAATATGACAAGTCAAGAACAAAATTAAATATTTCAAATAATTTCATTTGATTTTGATTTTAATTAATTTGTTTTTAAGATTGCTGCTTATGACATGGATGGAACATTGATAAAGACATTATCAGGTTTAGTTTTTCCGAAAGATTACAAAGATTGGCAATTGGCATATCCTGAAGTTCCAACAAAATTAAAGAAGATGTACAACGATGGATATAAAATTGTTATTCTATCGAATCAAGGCCGTTTGGGTCGTCTAAGCAAAATCACGGTCAACAATTTTAAAACAAAGATTGAAAACATTGTTCAGAAAATTGGTGTTCCGATGCAGGTTAGTTTTTTCAAGTTAATTTCACATCAATATAATGAATTCAACATAAAATGTTAACTCATGTTTTTCAGGTCTTCTTAGCGAACGGGCGAAACATTTACAGGAAACCTTGCACAGGAATGTGGAATTTATTAGTTAACGAAGTATGATATTTGCAGAAATCTTTATGCCTAAAATTTGCATGAAACACGTTTGAATATATTTTATTATTAGTTTTTGTTATTTTCTTTAATCATTTTTATTTTTATTAATTATTTCAACAGCACAATGACGGTATAAAAGTAAATAAAGAAGAGTGTTTTTACGTTGGAGACGCCGCGGGAAGACCGGCTGAAGGAAAAAGAAAAAAAGATCACTCTTCAGCAGATAGACTGTTGGCTATTAACCTAGGCGTTCAATTTTTCATTCCTGAAGAACACTTCTTAGGAGTAAAACCCACCAAATTCAACGATCCAGTTTTTGATCCAAAAATTGCAAACAAAAATTCGAACCTCCTTGATCCTCCTGATGCAACGATTAGTTCGAAGAGTCAAGAAGTTAGTGCTGTTATATTTTATTCAACTCTATTTTTAGTCTTTAATTTCAGATTTGTAAAAAAAAAAAGAAAAAAATCATTATGTGTTTAATTTTAGGTCATTATTATGGTTGGAAGTCCAGGATCTGGAAAATCACATTTCGCGAAAAACTATTTGAAAAATTATCACTACATAAATAGAGATTCTCTTGGCAGTTGGCAAAAATGTGTCGCTGCTTTGGAAGATGCATTGATTGCAATGAAAAGCGTAGTGATTGACAACACCAACCCTGACGTCAATTCCAGGAAACGATATTTGCAAGTAGCAGCATCATACAAAGTACCTGTCCGGTGTTTTGTGATGGCTGCTGATATTGAACATGTCAAGCACAACAACAAGGTATTGTAATTCAGATTGTTTTTATTTATTATTATTTTTTTTCAACTAAAAGAGACAATGGTTTGACATAGATTTTTGTTTGTTTCAGTTTCGAAGTTTAACAGATCCTAGTCACGACAAAATAAGTGATATGATTATAAATAGTTATGCGTGAGTATTTCTTATTTTTTTTAATAACTTGTTGAAAATTTATTTAACGCATTGCAGAACTGACTAATGGGACTCTTTTATACAAGTGACTAACTTGGTATTGGTATTTCTAAACTATTTTATATTATTACTAAAATTAATATTAACTGTAAAATGTTCGGTAACGGTGTTGAAAAGTTGCTTTTTCATTTATATTGAAAAATAAACTTGTTATCAGAAATACGGAGTCCCAGCTGGTCTGGCGTTGTATACGATTTTTCAAACTCCTGCTCCTGCTGAGTTTACAATTCTACAACCACTACCTCACACTTCTTCGACCTTACAGGAAGAATTATGTGGTTCCGAACGAAAGTGAAGGATTTACTCAAATCGTCCGTATTCACTTTGTACCTAAATTCCAATCTGAGGAAGACCGAAAGCTCTACGAGATGTACTTACTAGAAAATTAGATATTAGTTATTCAATGAGAATGTAATATAATATACTATTGGCTTTAACTATAATTTATTGGCATGAACAAATTAGTTTTTGTAATGACAAATATAAGAAAATTTATATTTTGTACACTTCAGTCTAGTATTAAACAATATTGTCAAAATAAATTAAAGTTTTTATTAATGTAGTTTCAATTTTTGTTTCATCCAAGATCCCTTGATGTATCGAACGAAATTCAATTTAACGGCAACTTTTCTCATCCGCGGTTAACACACACGCAATATGGTAAGAAAGAAGAAAAAAATGTTCCATAAGAAATAACCTTTGGGGTAATTATCCATCGTACCCCGAAGGTAAAGAAAAATCAAGAAAACTCGATCCAGGGAGAGCAAGTCAGGCTGCTCGGTACGTCAGTTAAGTTGAATAACGACATAAGGAAAAAATTACAAAATGGTTCTGGCTCTTGATATTAATGCATAGGGTTCTGATAGAAAGCTCCTTTCACCCCTGCGATGATCCGCCGGCTCGGAACGAGCATTCGTTAGAACCGACATAATCGCCTCAGGGTAAGCAAAAATATTCTCGCAAAATTTATAAACCACACATACACACACAATCTCATCGCACAAATTATTGAACTTTTGGTAATGGCGTTTTCATGCAAATCTCCTTAGCTAGGTATCGGCTCCTTCTATTTGTTTTTATTTATCGCTTTTATCTTTAAATCATCAAGGGTGAGCTAAAATTTTCTAATTATCTCCATCTTTCAGAGCATCTTTGGAGCAAGACTCAGTGCCAATGATTGTCATTGAGGTAGACATAATGCAATTTAAAAAAATGCTGCAAAAAAATTTTATATGCATCGCACAGAAATGGTGTACAAAGAAGGCGAGATATCCGATATTGTAAATTTGCTTCACGCGCGTTGTGAACGAAGTGACAGTCGACTGCGTGAAATCGCGTCGTTGAATGCTTTACAAATTTCACGTCGACAAAATTGACAGCGATCTTTTATTAAGTTGCTACATATCGTTGCTTAACGCGACGATATTACACTTTTGTCGTCTTTTTCATCGAGGTAGCAATCCTTTTGACGCTCATCAAATAGAAATGCCTCGAGGAAGTACAAATTAATGATCCCCGAACGAACTTTTATCTTTAAACAAAGTGTATACTCCTAATAAAGTTAATTGGAATTTTAAAACTTGTTTCCGCAAGTTTCAGATTTGACATTAAGTAAAATTAATTCCAACAAAACAGGCCATCAAGGTAACAAATGTCAAGAGAAATTCGTCCAGACAAAAGAGGAGGCTTGTGCTCTTTCAAATAATGTGCAAATTCAGAAGCTGGGCCAAGGCATTTCGCCGTTTCTTGTGCTATCATAAAGGCACACATAACGTACGTAAGGATAACAAACAATGTGAGCGTTAACCAAATAATGTAAAGCAAACCTGCGTACGTACGACTGAGATATACCCGGACATTTGTCCGCGTTTACGATGGCAGCGTCGCACTTTGGGACTTTGCAGAGTAGAAATGGAAAATAATACGTCTTAAGCGACTCTTACGATTAATAACGCCGAGGGCTTTAGCATGTAATATGTAGAGCTCCTTTGTCAATGGCACGAGTACAATTTTGATCCTTTACTTTTGAACAAGGGATTTAATAATCGCGGATCGATTCCCAAGTTGCAAGACTCATATCATACCAAGTGCCATTTGGAGTTTATATGAAGCACGCTGCTGATTCTTCTCCTCGCACGCCTTCAAGAGAAGTTTAAGGACAAACGCGCGTATCTTGGAAACTAATAAGCCAACACTAAAACACGTCAGCATAAAGGAACTGACATAAGGTAGGCTGGCAAGTTGGCTGGGAGAGCAAAACAGGACACCGATTACGTCGTTGATCGCGTCGACGAGAACCGACTTAATTGGCTAACTTGTGAGAGCGCCGAGGATACTTGGTGCTTCGAACGCGATATGCATGCGATATCTAATTTCATCATCATCATCATCATTATTATTACTGTTTATCCATTCATTATTCATGAATAAAATTGTGTTTCTAGTTGACAAAATTGGATGCGGAAAATCTATTGGTCACATGTTACGTGACGAAACATTCCATGGCAAAGTTAACAGCTTTCCAACGATTAACTGTAACCCTTGCTCGGATGTGTCTCTAATAATATATGTCCCCCATAGGTGGGGACAAATAACAGAGTCCCGTGGACTCAATGAAAATGTTTTTTCTTAAAAGTTTTTATTCGCAACTGCAGCAGCAGAGGCGAGTGAGCTGAAATTTACAGCAGGTCGGTGTACCATTTGTTCGATATGATGCAATTAAAAGGAGATTCAATGCGGAAAAATGGGTTTTGGAGGCCACGCGGAAGAAGGATGATGTGCCAGTAGGTTCATAATGGCGGAACCAATAGTTTGCTCACTGGCGAGAAGGCGCCAGGCCAGCGAGGGTTATAGGGTATAATTTAGTGGACAGTTTGATATACAAACAATCTTTAATGAAATTCTTGGTGTTCATTAATAACGCATTACAGGCCCACGCGCGGCGCCGGTCGTCGGCACCCCTTTATGTTCGCGTTTCAACGTCCCTCGCACACACACGGCCGCACGTACTTGTATAACGCACGACGGCGACGATCGTTTCGAATTCCGAAACAGCGGATATCTCTATGCGAGGCGCTCTCTTCCCCGTTCGGTTATGGCGAAATTCACATTCGAGTAAAAAAAAATTTTCATTAAATGCTAAATTCAATTTCACTCGGTGCCTAAGAAATTTATGATGCGTTTGCATAATTTTCGTTTTAGCGAAAGGACTTTTTCGAACGTGGATCCCGTATGCGGGAATTCTAATGTCTTGAAATGGTCGTTCTTTATTGACTCATCGAGGTTGCGTCGGGGAATGTTTCTAATGAATACCTAACACTTTTTATGATTATTCCTACCCTACATATCGTAGTTTGTTCTGAATACCCGCTGCAATTCCATCATCAAGATCTATAGGGCCTGTCCAATCACCTTTCAAAATTTGCATCAACTTTTGATCATAAGACAACATCTCCTCAGATTGAATTTGAAAAATTGCAAATCAATTTTTTTTATATGAAAGAGAAAGAAATCGATGTAATAAGCACACCTTCGAAATAACACAGAAAAATCAAAAGTTAATCCTCGAGATAGAAGCGGAAGCTTTTCTTCGACAGAAGCGGTTATTTGGTCGTCAAGCCAAAACTTGACATTATCACACAGGGAGGTCTTAAAAAGAATAAACTCATATATAAAAATGTATTGAATTGAACGTTATAATCGACTAAAAGCATGAAAAGGAGGACATAAAGGACGAGATAAAAAGGACAATGTTAGGTCGAAACTTAATGCAGCAATTCATGCGAGCTACGACCTTCGACCTCCCGAAGTGACCGAGGCCTTTTATTCTCGAGCACCCGAGTGTCCTGGGATTCATAAAGCGGCCGTGAAATATCGCGGTAAAGTAAGTTATGTCGTTTAGTATGATTTGAGCCTGGCTAATGTGCTTTAATAACGTATTTTATGTCGCTCAGTCAGTGTCTGCTTGAGGCACGGCCAGCGTAGCCAACAGAGACAGACCGATGCGAGCGGTGCCGAGGTTTTGGCGAGAGACATCGCCGGCCAATTGGGACATTTTCGGTCGCATTAAATATATAATTCGTACCGCGTGCTTTTGTTTCGCGGACAAGTATTTTACAGAATGCGCTATTTTGGCTCTTCGTTGGTGCCATTCGAGTGCCTATTAATTCGCCGTGTTAATCATATCCTTTTCATTATGAGCACTCAAATGTTGAGAGAGACTTTTGCAAAAAACAAAAAGGGAAAAAAATTGCAAACGCTCTTTGTTCGTCCGTCTCTTGGTATATAAAATTACACAAGCAGACGCGTTTCTCGGTTCATTAGCTTAGAGACTATGTTTCGTTCATATTTGTCATCTTGAATGACAATAGAGTTCGAGCTGCGCCTATATATTTCGAGCCCGGACGATCGCTAGCTTAATCAAACTCGAACTTAATATGATTACTTATTGCGCGTTCGCGTTATTCCATACACGTGGGACATGATTCAACAATTCCCAAACGTAATCCCGTTATGGGCAGTTTCTCTCGTTTCCACTCCTTCACTTCCGCCCCTTGCTCTTTTCGCGCACTATGTACCCGCGCTCGATTATCGCATTTAAACAATCTTTATTAAATCATATTAAACACCATTAGAATCATCATTAAGTTTGTTTGTTTTTATCTCAACAATGATTTTTACTAAAAAAAAAGAAAAAAAGGTTGAAACATTTTACAAATAAGTTACTTTGACCCTTTAAAAACAAATGTTTTATTTCATGTCATCAGTTAATTATCATTTAATTAAAAACTGTTTAATTCAAATTATTTGAATGTAAATATTTAAATTTCTTATTTAAAAATATGTTTAAAAATATTGCAACGTACACAAAGTGCTAATTTGATGGAAAATTAAATGACTGAATTTGAACCAAAAACTAGATCTAATCTGACGTCAATAATAAAACTAAAATTACATCCGGGGGTGAAAATTTCCATTTCACTTCAGCAAACTAGAACGCTTGACTTAATAAGTATGATGCAAAAGTTCATTAATCATGTATATTAAAAGTCAAAATGTATGATTATGGTCCGAGTCAGCAAATCCCAGGATATTCTCTATCTGGCGTATAATCGCAAAATTTTCGTGACACACACAATGTGTGGCGGAGGCGCGACGGGGTAAAGCCGGTTCTGCGATACTCGGACGAGAACGATATAGAATTTTAATATAGTGGTTTACGAGCGCGATTGTCCGCCATTTTACGGCCGCGGCGGGGTAGCCATTTAAATTCTTAGATCTGCATACTTGGCGGAATTGCGTGGCTTGTGCCGGATACAGGGCGTGCGCGGACACTCGAATATCTCGGTCGCCTTTCTCATATAATACAGCTTAATAAAATAATAACGTACAGCCTTGGTTATGCCCACGTATCTCACGTCGGACGCTACATCTGCACAGAAAAAAAATGCTCAGTCTGTGGTTGCAGATTTTGTTTTCGCAATTTTTCCCCAAGCAAAGATTTTTTTTCTCCGTTGAGATTGGTTTGGTGAATTAAAAAAACATGGTTAAACTCAAAATGAAAATCTTTTTTTGAACGAACATTTGTTATTTAGTGAATGCGATATCTTATGAAGTTTCATAATTATTGCAATAAAAGGGGACTGGGAATGATAGAAGATGACGGTGAATGATTGTGAGTGGTCGTTATACGTTTTTTTTAATGCCCGGAGTACCCATTTGATTATCATAGAATTCGAGTTTCCTTCGATCCGTGCCGGCTTTATTAACGTATCTGTCCGGCCATTCGTCAGGTTCATCGTTTTTTAAGTTAATGCGCGATCATTTCGCATTTCATGGTTGATGCAGTTTAGGAGATTAATAATGTTTTAGAACGCGGACAATTACGATAAATTATTTTGTTTTGGCAAGGTTATTGAGAGTTATAGGTGTTTGATCGTGACTTGCATAAGAAATTTATACTTTGATGAAAACACGATATCTCATCCACCATCAGAACGAGAGTCATTTTCATCTTTTAAGTTGTGTTTAATTCGCAGTGTAGAAATAAAAGTCTTTAGGGATGAAGATCTTAACTTGAATCCTGATAACGTGATGTGTGAGTGTGCAGAGGGAAAATAAAAATAAAAATCTGAATGAATTGTCTTTTGTGATCGATGCCACGAGGCAGAGAGTGAAGACACGAGGCGAGGAAAAAGGGAAAAACATTTCATACTTCCGGCAGTATACAATTAGCCCTGGAGCATTAATCCTGTACTGGCGGGCGTAACGCGACGGGATATTATAGCCGAGCTGGCCGTAACAATAAGGATTATACGGGAAAACGCTTCGATAGCGATTCTAATACGGTCTCTGTAGTCGGCGGCGGGGCCCCTTCTTGTCCCCGCGAGAGAGAGCATCTTCCGCGGTAAACGGGCACGGGTCCACGGGCCGACTTAACTTGGCTGGCAATAATAAAATGATATAGGAGGCGAAATATGCATTTAAATTATCGCCCCGCGATAATAATTTGCATACCGCCACCCTCTCCGTTAGTCCGCGCTGTTTCGATGCCCCGTTCGCTTAGTTTAGCTCCGTTTAATTTAAATAATACTTCTCCGCACTACGCTGCCGGAAGATATACATAAAATCGCCATAACATTGTAAATTATAACTGATACGGCTTATGTGGTATAGTGTTTTAGGCGCGGCGTACACATTTCTTTGATACCATTATACGCCGGCGATACTCGCGCTTGATTAACATCGTCAAATTAGCGAACCCATCGCAGTTTTCATACTTCTTGAGCGATACTGAGTTTGAATTAGCAAAACGATATTATGTGAAAAAAAATCTTTCGATTTTCGAAAGATTTTTTTTTAGATATATAAAAAGTAATTATGATTATAATTATATAAGTATTCTTTAAATTTGTATAGTAATAAAATTGGATGACGTATTTGAATAAAATTTCCATGCAAATTCAAGCAAAAGAGTCTCTTGTTCAATGAGAGTATGAAAATCTCGAGTAAACATATCCAAGACTGGTGTTGGGATCAGTCGGTATGCAAAATTGATGTAAAACTATGACGGGCAAAACAAGGTGGATTATATCTTCGAGGGAAGTTGATTTACTTTTAACCGCGCGCGGTATTGGTTGATTGAAAGATTAATTTATGTATGAATTCGTACGTCAGTTAGCTAAGCAGAAGGTAATCCCGGTTTAATCTGTTGCTCTTCGGGGTTTTGGTTCACGCGATTGATGTTAAGTTCTTGTAATGCCAAGTTTCGGTATTTATTAATAGCTAAACGGTATTTTAATGGATGGTGCAATTTAGCTCGTAGAGATGATACACCTCTATAGTACCTAGAACAGATACCTGCTAGATAACCCAATTTAACCCCAAATCCGGCCATGAATAGATCCCAATTAAACAATTTGGGATAATCAAACTGGCTTTTGATTCTTCGTTGTATTCGCGCATGCTGGTGTTCGGTCGACACTGCAAAAGTTTTTGAATCAAAAGTTGATTATTTTTCTTTCACTTTTATTGCCAAAAGCAATAAAGCCGTTTAATGATTGCTTTCAACCGGAGCATTAAAATAATGAATTGTCGGGAAAATATGCGATACTCTAATGGCGCGTATACATTATTATTAAGTGCTAGTTTATTCTCGAACGCATGGATGATATACCGGCACTTTACCTAGCAAAATTTACGATCGCATCCTGATGAATGTATAGTTAATATATTTTGCCGTTATGAAAGCTAGTTCCATCGAGGGATAACAGAAACAAACAAGTAATTAATTATTGTCATCGCCCAAATGAACGTTTTATTAATCCCGCCAAAATTGTACGCTCGTATAATTTCATAAGCGTTCGCCAGTCAAATTTTAAGACAAATGAAAAAGCAACGTTCTTTAACCGCGAGAGCTTGCGTGTTTCAACTCTTTGTTTTGCTTTTGTTTATATTTTTCGTTTCTCATCTCAGGTTTTTAAGTCGCAACGAAATCCTTTATTCAAAATCTTATGTTTCATATTACAGAGTAGCTAAATATCTACTAATGTTACCTCAAAATATAAAGTTACCACGAAAAGTACAAAATTTTTTACGTTCTCCACCCCTGGAAAAAAAAAAAAAATGTCACGTTATACTCTTCTACTTTGTAAAATCTCGACTTGAGCTTCACGTCAGGATTATATGCTCTGAATAAACGAATAATTTCTAAAAGCTTTGTCTAACCAAATAATTTTTATTCAATTAAAAAAGGGTCTAGCACCCTCGGAGTCATAGGAAAATCCCTGTGACAGAAATTGGTCCTCTTCGGACCGGGCACAGTTGTATAGATCATTTGCACACCAGGCTCGTATACACCGCTGGTTTCGAAATAACGAAAACAGTACGCGTGTCCAAGCGTACCTCGGTCATAATTTCTATTTGACGTGCAGAAAATTCGGCTGCCTTTTTCGCGGCGTCCTCTCCACTCTTTTAGGATATGTAAAGCACAACCGAAAAGAGGAAGACTGGAATTTGGGCAAGTTAGGAAGGGCGGAACAAAGGCGGGTGTACTACCGAACGCAGAGAGTCCGAACGAAGAAGGGTTAAAACCTGTGGGCAGTATTTTAATTTCCGACCGTTATCGCGGTCCTGGTAAGGGGAAGCTGAGGCAGGGGTGGAAGTTCGGGTCAGTAGCGGAAGATACATGTAAGTTGACCCCGCCCTCGGGACCTCTGTGGACGCTTATGAATATTAATTTTGGCCCCCGCGAAAGCAGCCCCGGACAAGAACAAATTAGATCTTTCCTTCCATACATTTCCCTTTTATTCGCCACCGCTCCTCTTACACCCCTCGTAAACCTTCCAACGGCCATCATTTCACTGGATGTCTTGATGCTGCCTCGCCTCTCTTGTTTTTGTACATTATTTTTGCAACTTGTTCGCGATAACGTTTCACTCCCACTAATTTCCTCGATCTTCGCCCAATTCTATTTATAGCGTTTTATATGCAAAGGTACGTGTCTCTTGCAATCAACTTCTTTGTCATTCTCCTTGTTACGCTATTTGCAATTTGTTGCCCCTCTCTCTCTCTCTCTGCAGTAAATTCACAATTCTTCTGTTCATCCCCTTTTCAAATTCTGAATTCACAGTTGCGAAATCTGTATGCAAATTTTGTGAACTAATTAATTTCAATGTAAGCGTGTAGATGAAAAATATATTGAAAATTTAATCCCCAGGCACAGGGAAGATCAAAAGTCAAGTTGACAGTAAGACGGGAGACAAGAATCGTCGAGGACAACAAATTTCCTTGATGTAGGATATTCGTCGGAGATTAGGCTTAGGCAGAATGTATACAAACTCATACACGCCGTCAACACAGGCGTATGCCTCGTGTACAATTTTGTGCTTCTTGGGATCCGGCAGTTTCATAACTACAGTTATAACCAGGAGTTAAAACCGCGGCACGAATGTCGTATCTCAACGCTACACCAGTGAGCCGAAGTTTTCCTCCTTTCGTTCTTCATCTCTGTTCTACATCACACAGGGCGGGGATCTTATTATCAAACTAAATCACATCCTTGAAACAAGTACACCTTTCAGCCTTTCCTCCGCGACCTGTACCCTATATATCTTGCTGGCTATCCGGTTTCGCGTGCTTCCAATGAATATTTGCTCTGCATCTTGTCGCTAAGTAATAACCCTCCTTGTTCATATTATACTTCTGATTATGTCAACGACAGTCATTACTCGGAATATTTACATCGTTTAATTACAAGAATTTATGACAACAGTTTTCCTTTTATTCACAAAGCATGATTAAAAAATTGTTTTTTATTAATAAATAAAATAATATATCGTCGAAACAGCTTTTGTACAGGTTATTTTCTAATTTTCTAAACAAATAAAAATTGAATTAATTAATCCCGCAGAGTGTGTACGTTGTACAAAAGTTCATTTTCTAAATTCATTCGTAGTGCTGGTTCCATTGTTGAATCTCATACTCGTCTAATGGATTTTGCTTTAATTGTGAGCTACCTAATAAGTTTCCTCGCGATGAAATTAGCAGGTAACTTTTCGCTAAGATGTTAGCTCTGTATCGAGCCGGGCGCACACACGTATAATGTTAAATTCGACAAATATTTGGCCGAAAGAAATTAATATTTATTAATCCGTCAAAAGTGTAATGCGCAAATTCGATGGAGCGAATTGAAAGGGGGAGAATATAATTGTGCTAAATGATAAATAGAACCTATCCGCGCGGAGCGCGGCTACACACAGCCAACCTGTCATTTTGTCCGCAAAAGTTTTTGTTATCGGTTATAAATTATCCATAACGATATTTCTTATTGTTAGCGGGGCGCTTGGCAAGTGCACATAAGAGCTTTGATTGGTCGAACCTTATATCTGATGTCACGTCGTTAATCACAGATGGTCTAGGGTTAACGAACATTTCTTCGACTGTTCGAACCGTCCGGAAATGTTTTTCAGTGATGATGAAAAATAACTGTCGTTCAAGAGAATCCATTAAGTTTCGACAAATTGGCAACGTCTCAATTCTGATGAATCGTGTTTTAATTCTTCTATTCATTTTTTTGTTCGCCTCAAATTTAAACAATTAATTTCATTGATCAATCCATAGTCGATTAGTTATATATTATTTTCATTATTTGCCAATTTGAAATGAAATTTCAAATGATAATTTTTCATCGGCGGACTTAAAGGAGGTTGAAAGCTCTGCAATCAAATAATCAACAACAAAAATGTGTGTATACTTGTCTGTTCCCAAGCGTACACCCGGATTGTTTCATTAAAAAGGTCGCTGATGGTTGACATTCTATATTTGTTTTGTATATTTTTCTCACGCGAACTCATAGGTATGCTTTTCACTTCGGATTACAAGGCAAGGAATAACGCCGAGGGTGGCGCGCTCTCGTTGGGATATACGTATGGCGGAGAATTTATATTTTAAATCGACTCGCATTAAAGGCAGCCGCGGTTTTGCACCCCTTTGCATCTCCACCTTCCCGTCCGTTTGTGCAATGGTTACACACGTTGTGTATCAAACGCGCGTAATAACGTAACAAATAGCTACTTTATGGTCCGCCTGACGTCGGAGCATTCCTGCGTCGAGATATTATATGGCTAATGTTCGCGCGTCCGTTATATTTGAGTTTCATGCAAGAAAAATCAATGTCATTAGAAACGTGGAAGTTGAATCCCCCTTTTGAAGTAATGAATTAAACGCGTCATGATCTGCATAAAACGAGACTGAAGATCTGAAGATAAAGAAGGCAATTTCGCGAATTCCCTCTTCTCTGTTTGGAAATAATTGTCGAAATTTATGAAATTGGCTCTTGAAATAGAAACTTCAAATGGGAACCATTTTCGGGAGAAATCTAAAGCATCAGAGCGTCGGTAAAGATTGGAAAAAAGAGCGCGGTGTTACATGTAACGTTATACGGGCGACAAATTTGTTTTACCTACTTTACACCCTATACGTGTAGTTAATGTCTCGTATATATAGATAGAGACGAAATCGGATATAAGGAAAAGCAGGACGAACGCACACGTACGACCGAGTAAATTGTGAATATGATAATGCAAGCTCACAATCCGATTCGGTATTTCAGCGGCGTATCTCCGATTGCCTAGCCATTTGTTCAGAAAGCTCTTCTCTTCACACGACAGCCTGACGAATGAGACATCGCCCTTCTCGCTCTTTATTTTCTTTCTATTTGTTTTTTTTTCTCTCCTCCCGTTTATTTTTTTGTGTCTTTTCTCGAACGTCCGATTTAATCTGTCTGGATCTGTTGCGTAACAAAGAGCCCAGTGCTCCGATCGCGATTATATTCTCGCTGAATTGTAAATCATCGGCAGTATTCTCTCGCAGGCGCATCGTAGTGATTTGGGTTTTTCATTTCGGGTTCGTAGCTTTTATGGATGGAGAAAAAAGAAAGTCGATTAAGGAAATCGCCATTCGGTTGCAGCATGGCAAGACGATGGCATTTTCCAAGCCATAAAGATCCGATATTGCAAAAATTATTCGGGGTAATTTAAATTGATGTATCAATCCCGTTCCCGCGCGCCGAAGATGAAGCGGCCTCTCTCATCCAGGGTGGTTTTCTCGCGAGAAAACAAGGGTATAAATTACGTACAGATAGGTGCTATAATTTAAATTGCGCCCCGAGTTCGATATCGCGGGCGAGCAAAGGCACACGCGTCGTAAAATTCAAATCAGCTGCTATTACGCGTCCGCTGAATCGTTATTCCAACGGATGCTGCGGTAAATGGAACTTCACCGAATCGCTATTCCCCGTCATCGGCAAGTTATGCGACCATTTGTCCCCGTTGATTTTACGCGCTGATTTACGTCCGCTCTTCATTTGCCTGTCATGTTCGATGAAATAAGGATCCGAGCTTGAATGACACCTACAAGGGGTGAGAATTTTCTGATTATTGATTGTATTAATATAAAAAAATCGACTGTACAATTCAGCACAAAAATTCATTTACTCAAAATTATTTTTAGCTATTTTAACTTGATCTTTCACATATCAAACATCTTTCAGACATCAATTGTCGATTAAATTTTGTTTGTTTGTTTTTCAAATTATAATAATTATTGCAAACAAATACATTTTACTTTATCTTTCGAATTTTAGATGCGACTCACACATGATAGAGCATTAGTCGCGGATCATGAACAAAAAGCTATACCAGAAAGTATGTATCCAGTGTCGGTTCTCGCTTCGAATTCTAACGAGTACTGGGACTCGTGTCACCTGTCATACGAGCGTCGCACTTCGATGCACGATTTGCTACAAAAATTGCGGTATAATACTTTTGAGCTTTGAGTTCAAACAAAATCTCTCTGCCCTTTCCAATTACTTCAATATTCACTGACAACCGAGTAAAAACCAATTCATCCAGACGATACTCTCGCCCATTCTGAATATATCTAAAAGAGATTTATTGTTCTGAAAAAATCAACTACCTAAAAAGATTGCAAAAAATGGACTCAATTTGATTAAAATATTTGTTTCTTTGGTTTAAAAGGTACGTCTGCTTTTTGTCTATTAGTATATAAAGGTTGTATTTTCTCCAAGTTGCAACTTTATCACGACTGATAAATGACACTCTTGTCAATGCTGCACGAAAGCACGAATTCAATCTTCTCGATTATCTCGTGATTGATTGAACCAACCCCGAGAAAACCTGTGGATATAATAAAAAAAAAGAAGAAAGAAAGATGATCCTGTATCATTTTATTGATGATGGACTATTAATATCGCGGACGATTGTTTCGAGCGTAATTGTATAGACATTGAATAAAGTGATAATAAAAGGAACGAAAAATATTATACGAAGCTCGAGAGTTTGGCACAAAATGTAATAAGGATAATCACGACAGCAATGATAACGTAAATGGTGAAATTCTCGACGTTGAAGAATGGTCGTGTATTCCATTTGAGTTTTCCATTTATCCGGCTTTATGCCTACTTCGTTGAAATGAAGTGACTTATACTTTTAGGATTAGAACAACGAGCAGGACGCTTCGCTATCGATGCCAGTCCGCAGGTACGCTCTCGTATATGCGCATGTATATAATATGAGAATCGGATCCGGCATTACACATGATGTATGGTGCTCGACGGATCACCCTCGAGAAAAGCGACACGATCCACTCATCCCTTGCACTGGAATTTCGTGCTCCGTATATTGATGCTTTGCGTGTTCTCAGCTTGGCTATTTCAGAGAGAGCCTCTGCTCCCTTTCCTTTATTTTCCATCTGCCCTTTTCTATACCTTATAACTTACGCAATTTTGACAGCCCAATGTTTTTCTTTCCCGATGGCCCAACTTGTCTCGTCTGACGACTTAATTGCGAACCAAACAAATTTGTCTTACTTGTAGATATTAAATCACCCTGATTAGGGATGATGAAAATATCAATTTTAAATCTCGGATAAGATCGTTATTGCTTTCTCATTTGATTCCCTCAAGTTGTTACGAATGATTTGCGTAAAAATGCGCGGAAAAATAACTAACTCCACCCGGGAGATCCGATTATATATCCATTAACATCTTCGGTCCTTCTTTTTTTGTAAGTAAGGAAATGAGAGATTGATTCCGATTCGTATCATGTTTTTGCTGCTTGGCATCAAGTTGATGCCACTCGACAATTTTCTAATTCAGCGAGCAAGAATATGATGAGGACTCGCTTATTCAATTAGCTTTGGTTAAAAACGCGCGCAACTTTATCATCGACGATATTTCCTCGTTTGCCCTCTACCGCGAACAATTCGCAGACTATAGCCATCAAGGATACGGCGAATCGTTAGCAAATTTGCAGCCTCGCAGGCTTCTTATTATTCCGCGAAGTTACTCGTTTTCTTGCTCGTTGCTTTAGCCCCGGGAGTTGTTCGATTTTCCCTCGCATTAGGTCCCTCGTCGGTTGGTCGCCTATGTAAACCCACCCCTTCGCGGCTAATGGTTTAATTGAATTCCGATTATCCAAAGACGTTTCTCTCAAGCGTATAGCGCGGATGTGTATGTTGTGCTATGAATCAAAAGCAGGTCTCGAACGTCTGCTGGCGACGTAATTATTGGGAGCTCGATTTTGACTACCCGCTCGCAGAAGCAAAGATATATATTTCAACCGAGAGTCTAGGTGGCAACCGTATTCAAATATTAATGACTCGCGACTATCGGCAGACACAATGATTCAACTTCATGATTCAACTTCAAATTTTGTCACAAATATTAAGAATAAACTTTTTAAAATTTGTTACAACTATTTTTAATAAATATAATAAATATATGTCGTTACAATTCAATGCTAGAATATGCGAAAGTTGGCAGTTAAATTTATCAAAGGGGATTTTCAAAAAGTTAAAAGTCTCAGCAGCGAGCCTTTTCTAATTTCGACGATGAACTTAAAATGAGACGTAAACAAGTAGTAAATCCTTGTTGTTAACGTTTCAATAAATCGCCGAGCATTTATACCTGAGAAACGTTTTTTCGCGTCGGATACAATTGGCGGAGGTCGCGAAATGAATTTGTTAAAACGCCCGTTGGGTCGCTGCCATTGACAGATGCCGCGGTTTTCGTCGACTTAAATTGGAAGATCGGCTGAAAAGGCAAAGTCCCTCGCGACTGCGGTGCGTTCTTAAACTTAAATCGGTTGAACCCTCCGCCGCTTATTATTTTCATCTTTGATTCGAGTCGTTTGACTTAACGCGCCGTCACGGCTGGGCGAAATCAAACGATTGTGTTCCTGATGTGGACCGATGAACAGATGACGAATGCGATTCGGAAAGTTTGCATTGCAGCCATTGCGTCACACCGAAGGGTGAAAGTATGGGGATGAGGGTCGCGGGAGGTCACGTACTGCGGATTTCATTAATCTACATTTAGCGAGCAATTTGATTCTTTAACGTATACTACAATTGATGGTCTTGCTGTTTCCTATTCAACAATTATATTCAACATTTCGATTTAAAACATTTAAAATAATATTTATCCAAAGTCAGTGTTAATCAAAAGAGAGTTTGGACGATGAAGAGGGAAGAAATTTAAATTTTATAAGGGATCTATTTCACATACGCGCTTTCAAAAGTAACGATGATACAAATTTGAAACATATCTAATCTGAAATCGTCTGCACGACTAGTTAGTTATCAGCTCTGGGAGATATTCTATTCTATTTCTGTCGCGGGGAATTCCCATTTCGGCGAATTTCAGTGCTGCTTCGCCATGCGTGCAGTCTCGTGGCATAATTTTCTGCAAGATCGCCATGATATAATCACTAGGATATTCTAGCTCACCCACTGGTACCACCTCCACTTGCAGAGCCGAGACCAGTGCCTCTTACAGCCCTAGTAATTGTATTGTGCATCGTCGTCGACCTTCCGCGAACCCTCCCACCAGCGAAACCCAGAAAGCGTGATTAAAACTTAATTGCATTAGCTTCCAACTTGTGATTCTTATGCGTGATCTTCGCGTCGAGATATTTTAGAAATAAACATCACGAGTAACTGTGTCTACAATATTAAATAGGAAAAGGCACAAGGGATACGGTTTATGTTACATGTAACATCTATGTCATGGTTATGAGCAGGCAGATCCAACGTATGAGCATGTGTATGTCCTCTAATTTGGATGTTATAATTTCCTCCGCTATATTTCAAGTTGTAGGTGCTTTAAATAATTTTACTTTTTTAAAATTATTTCAAGTGGTCAGTTTTATGTTCCAGATGCTTCTTTCATA
Organism: Trissolcus brochymenae; assembly: GCA_030523145.1. Taxonomy (NCBI): domain Eukaryota; kingdom Metazoa; phylum Arthropoda; class Insecta; order Hymenoptera; family Scelionidae; genus Trissolcus; species Trissolcus brochymenae. Next base: position 76,877 of record JAQQRF010000475.1, read on the forward strand.
AAATGAAAAAAAAGGAGGATGAGATAGAGCTGAAAGGACGAACAAATTAAAAACTATGAAAAACGGTTATTTTTGAATCTCTATTTAACTGCTCAAATTGCGCATTTCCGATTCTACTGGAAACTGTTCTATAGGAGAGTATATAGTTGAAATATCGTGAACTAGCTGGTCGAAGCACAGAATGGCACGTTAGTCCGCGATATTGGGAAAGGATCACCTGTTGCGTTCAAAACGATGGGGTTGGGAAACGAGGGTTATACAGTTCGAAGGCCATTCAGGAATTCCGGAAAGGGGTGGAAACGACCCTTGATCGTAGGCGCATAGTGGCCAACTCGGAGTAGCCATATTCCATGAAAGCTCTAGAATTAAAGGGACAGACTTTAGTTCTGTACTAAGTTTCTTTCATTGTTTCTCTACTTCAATTCAACTTAAAAAAAGCGTATCAAAGAAAAAAAAATTAATTTCTTTTTTTATTTGAACTTATTTATTAGAAATATACTTCTGATATTCATCATCTTAATATTTTGAAATTAAAACTTTAAATGTTTGTTCAATATATTTAGGAATTAAAATTTTATATTTAATTTGTGTAGAATATGAAAGGCTCAATAAGAAGGTAAACAGTTAATGTTTCATAAAGTTTATGAACATTAAATAATAAAAAGCGTCTGGGCATAAAAGTCCAGTATGATTTAGAGATTGTCACGAATAAGAGGGTGAAATAGATTCCTGTGGGATTGTCTGGAATGAGGCCGGAATGCTTTATGAGGGTCACGACTGGTGCCTTATGGTCCAGCCAATGATGTATTGTTGGTCAGCTGAGTCAAACTATCGCTTCTTATTTTTTATCAGCTAATCCTTTTACCATAATTTGGTTTCTTATTGTCATATTCAGTAGCTCAAGATTTATAGACAAATTTGGAAAATTTAAACAAATCATTTTTTTACTTCACAACTAAAAGTTATGTATAAAAAAAAATCAGATGTAAATCATACGCAAAGTGTCCAACAGGAACAAGTACCACTCCTGTCATTAGATCAAGAAACTTAAAAAAGCGATAAAAAGTGGACTAAAAATCAGGTAAAATTTTGTTCATTGTACAGAGCATAAAATTCATCGCGAGGAAAAACAGTGAAACGCCCTCATTAGCCTGTAAAACATTTGGTGGGGCGTTGTAAGCATTGTTTTGCATATCTGCAGAGTTTCTTGGATGCCGCTTCGAAAGCAGGCCAGACAAAGTCAAAAAGCAAAGAGCAAACGGCAGAAATTGTCGCGCGAAGTTAATTTGAACGAATTCAAGAAAGGGAGCAGAGGACAGACCGGGGTTTAACAGGATAAGCTAATTGTGGGCTATTGGCTAAGAAGCTGGGAAACGAGCGCGAGAAACGCACTTCATTTGCCGCCGGTGAGAGCATCGTTAGCAGTTGGCAGACGACCGGAATCACAATGCGGTTTCTTACGAGCTCGAAAAGACGAGCTCTATTTTCTATGCGCGCCGGTTCTTCGATTCTTCAAGAGCTCGCTGCTCCGGGCACCTAACATTGGACAATTTTCTGTCGCCAGTCTGGTATGTGTAAATGAATCGAATTAAGATTCGCTCTGACTTCCAAATGTCGGACATTTTTTTACTAATTTCTTATTCCGCTCTACGTTTTATTTAACAATTTTCGGCACTAACTATTCAACGCAATTTTATTAGCGAGGGCTCGAAATTAGTGCCTAACTTTTTCTATTGCATTGTGAATAGTTGAATTTGTTCTCTTTTGTTCAAATATAACAATAGGATTACTATAGGATTACTATTGATGGAGTTTCATAGTTTCAATTTTTCGGTCATGTTAGAAAATGCTATTAATGACAGAGAAGGTAATATAAAAAGTTAAGTGTCCAGTATGGACATTCGTAATAGCCGCATGGTCAAAGCTTGAAGGGTGGCTTAATCTCATGCTCATACAAGGCTTCCGAAAGGTCTATCTACTCATGTATTAGCATGCACAGTTCACGAGCTAGGTGTGGTTGAATGGCATGGTTTAATTAGTCGAAAAGTGCCCCGTCTAAATTGTTTTTTACCACAATCTCGCTTCGACAGGGCAAAATAATGATGCAAAAGATAATACCCCAGCGTGTAATTGAATTCAGCTATACCTGAAACAGAAAAAATGTTTGTTTCATTATTAGTTTTTGATCTAACAAATTTACAATTCTTAAACAATAATTGAATAACGAAATCAATGAATAATTTTGCTCATTCATATTAATTTGAATTTCAGTTACACTTTATTTTTTTCGTTTGATTGACTCGAGGGAAAAGCTGCAGCTGAGGACCATCGCCAATTTACAATTAAGGCTTAAATTAAGTCTTCGAAGAAAAATCTATGCGTCTGCCACGGTAGCCTTTTGGAAGGAGAAGAAAAAAAAGCGGCAATATGGGTGCTGTTCCGGATAGAGTGTCTTGAAGATAACCCGGAGCAGAGGGTGGCAGAGCCAAATATTGCCAAAGGGACTCCGGTCGAGGGGATATGGAAGCAAACTCTCTAACTCAATTTAGATCGAGTGATGTACATTTGTTACAAGTCTACCTTCGTTCGTCCGCTCGTCTTTTTCACCTCGACTTCTTTCTTTCTTCACTCGGACTACTTTATTACGCGTCGAGACTCGGTACTTTTTATTTCCTATTATTTATCTAGATAAATAAGTCGCCAAGAGTATCTCTCCAGGTTTTATCATTGACGTTATAGCCTAACGTGGATTTATCGGATCGACACTCTGTCCAGGAAATGTTCAAAATTTTTCTGTAACGAAAAAAAAAGTGTATTACTTTTGTTTTTGTCCTGACAATGGTATTTGTAAAGATACATCAAATGGAACTGAAAATGAAACATTGAAAAAAAAAAAAGAAAAAGAAAAACAGGTCCACAAGGGAGTTTCAAGACCGATCGTTATTATAAATTTCAAGTTCGTCATTGGGTTGGAACCCCTTCAAGAGGGAAGCTCTTAAAAAAATCGATACCACTTCATGTGAAACCAATGTGGCGAAAGGGTATCGCGAAATCGGAAGTGTTGGCAAAAGGGCACCGCGAGGTTGCCGCAGTCGTCATTGTTTCGAAGCTGAAAACGAGGAGTACGTGAAACGAGAGAGTCGATGGGTAGCTGTAGAGGCCGTTTGAGCGATTTCGAGGGTCCACGGGTGTAAATGCCAAGTGAACAGTTCGAGTGAACAGCCCTCCACCGAGTTGGCAGCGACTCTCGACCTTTATAATTCAGCCATAATTACTAGACGCGGGTTACCTTCGACACGACCATATACATGAGAGATTAATTGTTATTCATTATTTTCACGTTGAAAAGTAATTGTCGTTGATGCCGGCGCCTTCGCGTATGCCACACTTGAAGTACGAATGTCTTTTCACGCTCAGGCCGGAAGACTGCAACTTCAAAACTACAACTTGTCTCAAAATTTATCGCCCACGCAGTTTCAAAGAATATTTTGTTCTCACTCTTTGGTTTCTTACTTGAATACGCATTTCCCACATGTCCAGATGAAAATTATACAATTTCGAACTTCAGTTTTTATAATTTTCTATTAAATTCAGTGTAAAGTGCATGAACAAACGAAGCTTCTTTGAATAAAAATACCATTAGCAGCCTGATTATTGTATTTTTGTAGATATTGCAAAGTGCCTACTTAACCAACGTATTATGAAAAATATACTCGTTGAACTCTTTGATTGAACTATTTTGATAATTTTATCTGTGTTTATATAATCGCAGTGAATTATAGCATCAACACCTATGTGAAAATATACGTTTCTTGGGGTTACTTATCGTCTATCAGTTGCAAAACTTCGCAAGTCCTTTCACCAACATAAAGCCTACCGAGTTCGCCTCTCCTATTACCGTTATTATCTGAATTATTTCAGCGCCTCGAGAGTCCGTTGGTTTCGAGTGTGCAGAGGCGAGGGGTGTCTCAGCACTGGCTGTCTCGCACGCGTTGTTTGCGAGTGAACGGGGTGTCGTATAATGCGGGAGCATCTTGCCTGTTCGTCCAAGAGTCGTGCAGGGAAACGCCGGGTACAAGATTTAAGGCCTCGCGCGTGGTAAAGCATAGCACAGCATAGCTCTCCGACTCGGACTACTCCATCTGGGAGCAAAGTTTCTAATTTGCCTTAGGGATTCCTTTTCTTAATTTTTCTCGCATTCTTTGAGATTGCGGTGTTCATTTACAATTATGATCATTATATTCGGTTACAATTTTCCGGCGAGCGGCTTTTTATGAGCTGCGTTGTTAAGATTTTTCGGACGCAAGCGAGGTAAAAGCGCTTTCTCGCGAAAAGGCGAATGGCAAGAAAATGCAGCGGCTCGCGGCACAAAATTTGTAGGGCGGAACAAGAAGGAGCGAGAGCACCGAGGACCACAAGCGAGACGCAAATACGTGGACACGAAGAAAGGGTGGAAGGGGTTGGTCGAGCGAGGCTGTCCGCAATTAAAATAATTCCCTTTCTGCCTGCAACCGAGCGGAAAGAACTTAGCAGGCGCGTTGCTACCCCCGACAGAGGGGGTAAGGTGGCCGCGCCTGTCGCCCCCTCGCCTCCACTCGGACCTAGTAAGCATAGCTATTTTAATTGTCCTCTGGTCTCTGCCCGGCATAACCGGACCTGCAAAATTAACGCGCCCTTTTGCGTTCCAGCCCCGCGGAATATATGCGGCCGCGTTTGCAGAATAGCGATTGGCCAAGTGATTGCGCGCCGCCACGTTAGAACTCGCCTCGCGCTTTTTTCTTTTCTTTTTGATTTGCAGCGAAATAGGAGGAAGATACCTAGACTGATGGCTAATAGGCCACTCGCAACTGCCCGGGCAAAGCACCGTTGAGGTGCACACATATACACACACACTCACACCGGGGCTCTCGAATTTAAGAACCAAATTATATCCTTTGATGGATTTTCTTTTTACGGTTATGCGCGTCTTTTTGGCCTCGCCGCCCGTTGGCAATGTTTTAATTTTCCCCGGACAAATTAAGTTTCCGAACGAGATGTGGAAATTCATTTCCACAATCCTTAGGTGGGAGAATGTCTTTTATTTAATAGTAGATGAAGACGTTTATTGTTCGGAATATAATTGTCGAGTGGGCTTGTTTGAGCACGTTTCAATGAATTTAAATGTGATTAAGAGGAGGACGACGAGTTCCACTTCTACATGTGCTGAAAGTCGTTGTTTTTTGGCCGGTTTCTTCTTTTTACTTCGTACAAGATTTCTAATTGTTTTACCAGGAAAGCTGTAGCTGAGCAACTTTGTGGCTTGTGTATTTCTAATCACTTAATCTGAATCGTTATGACAATTCTATTTATACGATTTTAAAAAGATTTAAAAAATGTACTTTTTTTTATTAAAGTTGAAAATATAAGTTTACGTGCAATTTTTATTTAGGTTGTTTGGAATGAAGAGATTCTGAGAAAACGTCAAACACGAATGCACAAAGTTGAACATTTGAAAGAGAGCCAAGAGGAAATAACAATTGGCGTCTGAGCGACAAGTGACAATCCGTTTGAGCGCGAGTCAGAACGTGAGCGGCGCGTTGTTTGATCGGCGTTCACGCACTCAAGGGGGTCGGCTGAGTATTGAAGACTGCAAGGAGATAATGAGTTCGCGAGGTTGTCGGCGATGCCAGTTAAATTAATCCGAGCGAATCCACAGTCGGGCTGAAAATCAAGGCTGACAACGGGTTTTATGTCGGTTTCAAGACTAGGCGCACAGCCTACTCGAGGACTGAGTGACTGAATACAAAATCATGGAAATGAGCGCAAGCTAACCTCCGGGCTGTGTGCCGAGAGAGCGTCGTGTATGGCGCAAGAAGAGATTTCTCGAGAGTAAGAGCCACGCGACTCTAACGACGCGTAAGCATTCAGTGGTTTCTTTGGGCTCAAAAGGATGAGTGCAATTTTTCGACTCGACGACCTTTTCTTTTTGATAGTGCACCGCTCTCGACTGGCATTGAGCAAGCAATGAATGAAAAGAATAAAACCGCTGGAAATTATCGCGTCGCCTGAACGCGAGGCCTCCAGCCGTGGGAGGCACGAAAATTCAATAGGAAAATTGTAAACACCGGCTAAGAATGACGACTTGGTCGAGAAAGAGGCTAATTTGCATGATTTTCACGCGTCTTGTGAGCTCTTTTGTTCGCGTTTGTTTGAAATGTTTTTCCGACTGTCGATAATGATGACGGATAACTCACTTTGATGTTACAAGGACATCTTTATCTCACATCCTCTTATGACCATACTAACAGCTCTCATCCACCATGGTTTTCACGGTGCGTGTACTTTTTTAAATCGCATCTTTGTTTAATTCTTTAATCGCAACACGCACAAAATAAGAATATTCTATGAAAGAACTCTTTCATATATCTCAGAATAAAAGTTGCTCCAATATTAATTTCAATCGTTTGCTTGAAAACTGTAATTTTTGTGTTATTTGTCTTATTATTACCTTTGGTGGTACATATTTCTTAATCGGCATCAATTCTTCTATATATAGGTCAACTTATTTGCGTGACCCAGCACGTTTTTGTCATGGCGTGCAATTAAATACATACGGTCGAGATGTCAAAAATATTAGGCGCATTGGTGCGCGTTGCCGTGTGCGAAAAGTGTACTCGCAGCATAGATAATGGACGGTGCAATTAACGTCGAAAGAGCTAGGGCTACCTAGCTTGATTTTGCTACCAGGAGCTGGATCGACGCCCCCCGCGACTCTGCACTGGTACCTCTTTCGACGTCCGCCACTCTCCTTTCGCTCCTCTCTTTGTCCCTGATTCTCTCTCGAGAGAGGTGGAGCTTCGTCTGGATGCGAATTCATAATTAAACACGCCCTTAAAACAAAATCATAACGGTTCCCTCCGAGGTGGAGGAGGAGAGTCTGTCGACGAGTGCCGCTACCACCTCGCGGAAGAGGTGGTAGCGCCTCTACTCCTACTCCAACTGCGGCTTTACACCAGAGCTTTGATACACAAATGTCGCTCTCTGCCAACCCGATGCTAGTCCACATTTGCTTCACCTTTTTCATCTTCTTTGACACCTGGTTATCTTCAAATATTGCTCAACATTTTATGCATTAAATGAACAAAATATCCTTAACATTAAACGTAGTTCAAATTTTCTTGTGCTCAGAAATGGTTCTAGGTGATTTTCAGATCCTTAAATCTTGGTACCAATTGGTACCGATTATCTCAAGTTTGAGTTACTGTTTGTTCCGAACAAATTGTGGGTTTCAGATTGTAACGTTGATATAAAATGGTGGGTTATAAATTTGTCGAGGCTTGATTTAGAGAGCAGCTTCTAGGAGATGTAGAAAAAACTTCGGACCATCGCCTTCGAACTAGGATACTCGAAGTGGGTAGTTGAGGGAGAAAATTGTGCGGAATGGAGGGGGCGAGTAGAGTCACTCCCGAGAAAGGGGTGGTTTGAGGTTGGGCATGCGAACAGTGTATCCTAGAACTTGAACGGGTACCACCCACAAAGTCCATCGCGCCGGTCCGGCCGCCCCGCGAACGGACCAACAAGCATTTCCTCTATCCCAGGAAAATTTGCTTTTTCTCCTCCCTTATGACTGCTTCAACATCAATGACAGTTTTTTTTTTTGATATTTAAATCAATCTCTAATTCTTGACTTGAATAAAATTCAAACCAAAATTCTGTTATATATTCATTTTCGACGATTTTTTAAACTTGGAAGGACAGAAAAAATTGGTACCACACTCAGATCATCGAATTCACTGCTGCACGAGCTCCAATGAAAATATCACATTAAAAAAGCGATACAACTTATTAAAATTGATGTCAACTTTTTTGTTTCATTGCTTTAATTACACGCGACAAATGAGCTTCTAGTCCTGATGATAATCTTGAATAAATGTCCGCTACGGTGTAGACGATTAAAGTTATAATTTTTAATATAAATTATAAAAGGGTAGGACGTAATGTATCAGCGAAAATATAAGTAGGATGAAGAGAGTGAGGGAGTGCGGCCATTGCAAATGATTTGATAAGTCATGTCGGCGCGATAATTCATAACTAAAGGGTCGGGGCGATGAGACTAAGAGGTAAACAAGATGCAGCCGGACAAAATATGGCAGAGAAGAAACTGAAGAACGTGAAATGAAACGTTCGCAAACGAGTCACGATTTTCTAATTAGGAGGCTAAATACCACTGACGTTTTTTGCCGTTGCAATATTATCATATTTAGTATGCGTACTTAGAAAGCCGGCTTAAATAAGCCCGGAAACCCCGTTCTCCCGACAAACTCGGCAGCGAGCACGAGTCTAATAAGTTCCACTGGTCGAGCTGCTACGCGGGCTTGCGTCATATTTCAATGGGAGACTTAAGTTCCAGGTTCACGCATGCTATTTACTCAGAAAAAAAAATAATAATAATAATAAACGTGAACTTCAGATTTCTTTCTCTTTGGGGGACGAATTTTTTAAACGCTTTTATTTTTTTCCCCTTCAAGCCGACAAATTTTTTAATCAAACCATTACAAGATTATGCGTATGCGAGTTACATTTCTTCGTTCTTTTATTTATTTTGTTTTTTTGTGCCAGAGCTGAATTTCACTCCTGCATCCCAAAGTAACTGCTAATTGATACGAATAGTTAACTTGTCCTAATTTGTAATGTTAATATGGCTTAATATTGCAGTGAAAAAATTCTTACTTGTATAACATTAGTCTCAAGATCAATACGTGTAAGAAAACCTGACGGGAAACAAAAATTTATTAAGCATGATTAATAAACAACTTGTTCGAAAGTTTCATTAATTCGATGGTAAATAAAGCGATTGTCAATTTCACAACTTTCAGATTGGAGAAAAATCGCCGGTGCTATTGATTGCAGTTGGCATCGAAGTCTCTTTCCCTGCGACTGACAAATTAATCAGAACCAGAGTCCAATGAACATTGAAACAAACTTGCGGTCATGATTTCATAACGAAATTTCCATCTAATGCAATTCTAATGTGACGTCTTTAAGTAGCTGAGTCCAATGCAGCGATTCGGAGACAGCGAGATTTGTTTAATGCAAAGATTGTGACTCGTTGTCAAAAGGTTGAGGAAAACTTCTTGAAAGAGAGGGATGAAAGAAAAGGTGTCGTGTGCGCGACGAAGAGCCAAGGCACGTCTAATTTAGCGAGACGCAGGGACTTTACGTCTGAGGCCGGAGCTAGCGGCTAATTTAAGGGTTAATTCCTTCGGAGACAAATTTGCAGAGTTATGACGAAAATATTCATGGCATTATGCATACGCTGCGATGCGGCTCGGACTAATCAGAATTAAAAAGTCTAATTGCAAATGGCCGTTCGGTAGCGCATTATAGTTCAAGTCAGCATTTTAAATATCCGATTTGATCAATTGAACGCGAAATTTTTTAGTTCCATCAGTCGATCTGTCCCTCGTTTTCGTCTAGTGGTTATTCCTCAGAGACAAATTCAGTTTGGACGGGGACACATTTTCTGCACTGAATTGGGTCCTTTTCAATCGCCGTTATTGAATGTCGTGTGTATATAACTGTTCGGGTCGTAGCGAAAACAAAACTTCTACGCATGCAAGAATAATATTCGAGAGAAAAATAAGCCTGAGAAGGTGGCAATGGCACGCTGGGGTAGCATCGCGATAAAATATTGCTTCTCACTCCCGGACACGACCTTACTTGGCGTGAAAATTGATATTCAAAAACTGCGCGACACGCGCAATCTCGCTATCAAATGTACGTTACATTCTAGATTCACACCAAGCACATATATTTATCATGAATTCCATACATAACAGTCAATTGAACCTTTTTATATAAATTTAATAAAACAACATTTTACAGACAATTTTTTTTTCTGTTTCTTACCTCATATTAAATCAAATGTTTTTTTTTTAACATTTGTGAAATATTTCAATTAAAAAAAAAACCCAATATAATATTCGCTAACGTTTTTTAGTAATTAAACAGACCTTCAATATATTGTTCCGACGAAAACATTATAAAAAGACTCTCCAGAAAAAGTTCCTTCGCGTAGGCAATAATTTTCTGAGCGTCTATGTAAGGCAAGAATGCGTGTCTTAGAATAATCAAAGTCATCCTTTCACATAACCCTTTGTCAGCTTTTACATTGAGGATGTAATGTATAGGATGTAAACTGCGAGTGGATACTGAAACGAATAAAAGAAGTGTAATTAGACGAGATGCTGAAGGAATGCCTTAATCGTGATCGTTAAAAAGCAGTAGCCGATGCGAGGAGCAAGGTGTCGAGGGGCAGCTCGCGGCGAGTTACAAAAATAAAGAGAATTTATTTGTGTAATTTGAGCGGCTCGCGCGTATGTTCAATGCCGTCGCGGTGCTCCCTTTTTTTATTCCCAGCGCCCCGTCGCAAGGTGCTCACGCCTCGTCGGAGCAGCAATATAGTTTTCTTAATGGCGCTTAAGAAATCTTAAGAAGACGATATTAAGAATGTGACTGCACGCGAGACAAGGAGCGGACTAGTCTGAGATGGACGCGTTCGTCGAGGAAAGGACGAGGGATCAGCAAGCTTGGTTAATCGCCGTAAGACAACCAGAGAAATGAGCGAGCAGCGTCGAGGGGTTGAAAGCAAGGACTAAGGGAAATAGGACTGAATTTAAAGGAGTGTCGAGTGACGGGCAAAAAACGCGAAGAAATTAAAGATGAACTTTTCGTGAAATGGGGCGTGAGTTTATAAGGACTCCACCATCCCCCCCCCTCCCCCCTCGTCGGTCTCCTTATCTCTTCGCAATCCCTACTCCATCCTGAAGTACCTCTTATTTTAAGTAATAGCCATCTGCGTTGACATTTAAGATTCGTGGTATTTACAAAGGATTTTATGTTGCTTCTCACTTTGTATCATTATTTCTTTTGTCGATGAATTTGCCAATATCAGCTGACGACACTATTTGACCAACTGCTATTTTAAAATAATTTTTTAATTTGTTAATTAAATTAACACAGAAAGACGATTTAAAACACAATCGACATCTCAGTTTTTTTTTCAAAATTAATGAGACTTAATTTTATGTTATGATAAAAAATTAAGCGATTCGGGTCATTAAATCATCGATCAAGTTTCAATAGTGTGATTTGATGAGACATTCAATTTTCATCTAAGAGTATTAATTTTATGCATACGTATATATCAATCGGTAGTCCCTAAAATCTACTTATTTTTTCAAAGTATCCCGCTCTGTCTTTGAATACAAAATATCAATCAGCTTCAGGAGGGAGTCGGCGTGAAAAATACTCGCCAATTACAATCCCCGTGTAGCCCTTGTGCAAATGTATTCATTGTCTCTTTTACTTTAGCTAAGTGACAGGCCGAGGGCGCATCATTTAAGACTCTTATTCATGACGCATGAACGACAACTTCTGAAACACCGTCCGAGTCTTGAATTTGCAGGATTAAGTTTTTGATATAGAAGCGAATTACTGTGACCCTAAGGTCGTTTACCAATGATGGTTCATCAAAAGTGTAAATGTCTTCAAAAGTTTTTTTTCTTCGTTATAATTTTTTAACATTAAATAAGATAAATAATAAAATCTATTTTCTAGTTTCTTGAATAGTTGAATGTTATTTTTATATTTCTTGAAATTTAATTCAACTTCAATTTCTCTGATTAAATTTAATTTTAATTTTTTTGGATTAAAAATGAATGCTCTCTTAATGATATTTTTCTGTTGACTAACTACAGTGATAAGATAGAGGTATAGCTTATCAAAAATCAGATGCCATTCTTAATGTACGACAATTTGGTTTCTCTTTTCAAGAGCCTCCGTGGCGCAATTGGCTAGCGCGTTCGGCTGTTAACCGAAAGGTTGGTGGTTCAAGCCCACCCGGGGGCGACCTTCTTTTTGATGTTTTCCAAAAATTCCTAAATCATTACTGTTGCTTCTCAACTTCGAGCTTCAAATTAAGTAACACATTTCAATACTCAATTCTTGCTTGTTGAGTTTCTAAAACACAACAAGCAAGAATTCAAAATTCTACACGGAAAAAAGAGTTGCAATAATTTTTATCAAAATCGGTGTAATTTTTACCAAACTGTTTTATAAATAAGTAACAGAAGGCATCTTTGAGAATGAAAACTAAACTTTTGGTTAAAAATTATTAACTGTTTAGTAAAAATTACCAAACTTTGAATAAAAATTATTAAATTTTTCGGTACTTTTTATCAACCAGTTTAATAATTTATATCTTTACCGTGTAAGTATTCTTGTTATGATACTAAAATAATTTTCTTATATCCAAAATTTGTACCTTTCATTTTTTCGTTTTTATTATTCAAGACGGAGTTGAGATTGATCTAAGAATATTTTGATTGCTCCAATTGATTATTTGTTTAGAGTGATGAAATCGTCTGTGAACTCTAGTTAACCTTTGGAATCATGAAAATCTCGAACTATCTGAAAAGCAAACGACTATGAAAGGCGAACGAGTGTTTTTTTTCGTACAGTCGTCATCTCTTCCACTTGGTGGGTACGTCGCGGAAAAAGGATCGCGAAGAATTCTCGCGGGTATTAAAGAGAGGACCTTTCTGTATCCTTGCGAGAGTTCGCATACTACCGTGACTGGCCCGAGGTAATTACGAAATTCAAATTAACTCGAAAAATAGCGTAGCCGGCCAGCCGTTTTAAAGCACCGCCCCGGCCACCCGGTTTTTTCAAGGCGCGCGACCTATTCTGCTCCTCGGCGCGGTGTGCACCAGTATGCCACTCGGATATTTACCTACTCGAGGATTTTTAATTACCTACTCCTCGGCCATGGAGGTGGAACGAAAAAATAATTACGCCGTTGTGCTTTCCATTCGGCCCGCTCATAAGAGGCTACACGAAATTCGATGAAGATTCGCGGAAATGCGCCTGCAACAAGAATAATAATCAAAGTGCATGTTTCACTTAGTCGAACACCTTACACTCACGCTTATTCAAAAATTGCACTTGGCTTATAACGTACATTTTAATTACATGATTTAAATTTTTTTTAACACTGAAAATAATATTTTATTTATGTCTCTGTATAATTTCTTATACAGAGACATACTTTGACTTCGGGTCAATAAAAGTTTCCTTTTATTTATTTCAAGTTAACAATAATGTAATATGTCTGATGAAAAAAAAAAAACGAAAACTTATTTTCATACAAATTTTCATCACTTGGAATACAAAACTGGAAAAAGGCTATTCATAACTCTAAACAAAAGTTATATTCAGAAAAGGTTTTCCCATAAGTATGGTAATACACGAACCCTTTTCATGTATAGTTCAAATGATGATAATATGAGTGGAAGAAAGGACATTATTTCGAAATTTGAGTGAGTTATTAGGCTTGTACCCTGCGTTTCACGAATCGTATCTGGTAATTGTAAGAAAAATTTACAAAAAGAATCAATGAAATGTAGTAAAATTTTTTCCAGTAGAAAAGATAAAATGTTCATTTGTTTCAAAAATGCAAAAACATCATATTTTATTTTGACTTGAAAATCTAATTCATGTATTGCAAAAATATTATCCCTGTTTGTAACAAAGTATACGTCATAACAGCGACAAATTAAAACGAAAAACAAATGTCAATTCCTTATGCCGTTTCACGCGATATACATAAGTAAACGAGTGAAAATACATTGTTCCATAATAATAAGCCTTAAAAATGCTGGAACATTTGCGAAAATGACTTCAAGTTTACGTCACTGTAAACATAAATGCTACAAAACTAAGCAGCAAGCCGGAAACTGGCAGTAAAGACGGGAGCATTCAAGTTTGGCTGAGCCAACTTATCGACTCATAAATCACGAAATGCCTTATTATTGTCGCCGTTAAGGTCACATCGTTAAAGTCGAAGCTTCGGAACACACCACGAAAGTGGCGAAAGGAAGGGAAAAAATGGAACAGACCCTGTCGTCTTTCATTCGCCGAGCTTTTTCTTGGACGCAGAACTTTTTCGCGAAACGTAAAAGCCTGAAAGTTTAAGAGTATAAATACAAGACGATAATTCAGCGGGGATACATTTTTATGGTTAAAAATACATTCGTTCGAGCGGCACGAAGTCGGAATAAACGGAAATTACCGGGGCCATCTTGTAATTATACGGCTAATAGGAACGTAATTTAGTGTCTCGAACTCGAGTAACCGCCAAACGAGGTGGCGGAGGCGGAAAATTAAAATAATAAACGGCATCGTTAGGATTCATCATCTGATTTTAATTTCCATTCCAAAATGATTGCGCATTATCTCCGCTGGATTTACTGCCGGGGGCAGCTTCCGCGCGCCGTTTACTTCCGTCTTCGTGTTCTTCCGATTCCTCCGGCCGGTCTTTGTACAAATTTTTATTCGCCCGTCTTTTGGCGGCTCGCAAAAACACGTCGCGCAAAACTTGCGGCGGAAAAGTCGCACGCGAGATGACAAGGTCAGGCGATCCGAACGACTGGCGGAAACTCGCAGATTCGAAGCAGGAGTCTCCAAGTTTGCGACTTCCAAGGAAACACATCAGGGAAAAAAGATTTATTTGTTTGCAAGTACACAGTAAACGACAAGATCTGAACAAAAAAGAAAATATAGAAAGAATTTTTAGTCAAAGAAAAGATGTTGAGCAACTTGTGAACATTAAAATGCGCGATTATTCGCATTGGATCTTCGGAGTTTATGACAGCATAATGGTTGTGCCAAACAAGAGCATAATCCTAAAGCCCCGAGCGTAACCTGCGACTAAACTTGTTCCAAATTCTAAACGACAATTAGTCCCCGATAAAACCAGCCATTAGACCTCCCCAATTAGACAAACTCTGATCCCATTAGGAATAGTGAGAGCCAGGCGAACAATTGCCGGGTACAGATATATCGAACATACAAAAATCGACCGATAGTTTTGCGAACACAAGAGCGCAGAACAATAACGGGTGTCAGCCCGGCGATATAAATTTGCCTTAATATCGTATAAATGGCGTCTTAGCTGGTCTTCGAGGCAGCGACGCTGTCGGCCAATAAATAATCCCAAGACAATGGACACTGTCCAAAACACGGCGGATCTTGCGCCTTCAACTTGAGCACCAAGTCTCAACCCTTGCAGCGTCTTGGATACCGGGCGAGCTTCTTCCTCCCCGACCACGGCCAGGAATTATAATGTTTGTTTCTAACAAATTACCATGATAATACCTGGCGTCGCATGGCGAAACCGTGTCTTCGGTAGCACACTTAAATTACGCGAGAGTCTCGCGCTGAAAGGAGGGAAATAACGGGCAGAGACGGATAGATGTAGATAAAGGCGCGCCGGAAGCTCCAGCGGGGGGCATCGGGACTCAGCAGGGCGGCTGTTGCAAATGTTAATTAGCCATTTACCAAACCGTACAAACGATGGCGCACAATCGGACTGCGTCTTCGCGACGTATCTATACAATTTTACTCCCGGGAGGAGCTGCGCCAGGCCACACAAGATGACCGTCTTGATATATATTTGTGGTTGCTTATGGAACACCGGGTTATGTTAACTACATACAATTCAGCGCGCTGAATTTATATTCGAAGAGCTTTGTGCTATTTGATGTTTTGTTATCTCGCGGCTCATTATCTTGGTCGAAGTTTATTTCGATGATTTGTGCGTGGTTTCATATAAAAAGTTTGCTTGGAAATTAATCTTTGAAAAAAAAAGGTGCGAGTTTTAGCTTTGTTCAATCCAAATTCAAGTTTTACGAGACGTTATAACAACGTAATTGCGATTCGTGAGAGGTAAATTTATGATGGCCAACATCAAGTCAATCTAACCGAAGAAGCTACGCGATAAAACCTATTTAAAAGTACGTGAAAAATTCATTCGCAAGCATGAAAGTCTTTTCTTGACGTCAGACTCTTGGCCTGAGAATGAAATTATATATGTAACCACAATGGCTTGTTTCTTTCCGACGTCATTAAACTTAGTTATGAATGGCTATTAAAAGTGTAAAGGAAATGCATTAGTTCTCTGAGACGACTCCAAGACTGACAATGTTGCCCCCTGTGGAAACGAGCCCTGCCACTTTGCAAATCCCCTCAACCACCGGAAGACAACTCATCTGATACGAATGAACCTAATGTGTTCCGGTTGTGTGATCTTTCAAAGATTTTCCACTTTAAAAAGTGATGAAAACCTATCAAGTATATTATCCTGCGAGGCACTAAAAAAAGAGATTAAAAATATGATTAAATCTTTCAAAGAAATAAAAGAGAAAGTAACAAGTATAATGAATACGACGTATTTAATATGACACGTTATTTCGAATTAAAAAAAGCTCCAAACGGGCAGGTTGATCGTGCCGTGAATCAAAGCTGCATTTAATCGGCAAGTATTTATCAGGTGAGTGGTTCTCGCAGTGTAATTTTTCCCCTTTTTTCCGCTCTTCTTTTTTTTTGTTCACCGTCCCATTGCGTACCGGCGCCACGGCATCCGAAAGGGTATAGAGAGAAGTGAAAATGTATCTGACCGCCGAGGAAACGAAATACGAATGCCGAGGGCCAATGTCTCCCGCAAAAACCATTGTCCGCCACTTACTGAATTCGTCGACTACCCTGCCGTCATCCCACACCTCTATCTCATCGTGTATTCTCTCTCCCCCTGTTATCTCACCCCTGTGCACTACGAAACGATGTAAAACACTTCTCGTGAATTTTATTACATTCGTGCCCACCTGTATATCTGCCTACTATTTCAACTCCAACATATATAATCATATTGTGATAACTTATAAGCCAGATAATAACATTTCCTAATTGTGTTCAGAAGTTGATATAACTACTAATTAAGTGGTCCTGATGTTAATGTTCTTTCCCTCTATTGTACTGTTTATTCGAACTAATCAAGTTGAGTTACAAAATGGGACAGGAATTTTCGAAATTCATCTAGTTTAGAATCAAGATATTGATCTAGTTGAGGGAACACGTGTGATAGCTCTTTATTATTTTTCGATATAAATACCGCGCGAGCATGAAACTTTAAAAGTCTGCATACATCACCAAGTCTGGCGTGGAAAGTGAGCCTTTAACGATGAAAGATTCACGTTGGAAAAAATATACGAAAACAAGAAAACTTGTAGATCACCGTACGGGTTATTGAGCATCTCAAGTTGTCAGTTTTACGAGGATTTGCGTCATACTTTGCACGTTTCCCCCATTTTCATACTCGGATATCTCACCGCGGGAAAGCGCAGCGGTATTGGCACCATTCTTCTTCTCTTTTTATGATTCTCAGCTGGAAAGATTCAAAGGATGACGAAAGGGGGTTGTTGCGCGTGCATGTTTTCATGAAAATTCGATAACCCCCTATTTTAAATCGGCTACGCCCCTTCGATTCACGAACGAAAACGTTTTATGGTATGCAAACGAAGCAACAGAAAACACCCAAGCTCGAATGGTAGCGTATTCTAGCGGACAGTAAAAGTTATCCGAAAGAGCTCAAAGGAAACGATAACAGTTTATATTTATATGTTTTTGCGGCGAACAAAAGTTTGGGTGTAACGTAAAAATAGAGACTGCTGATTTCGCTGAATTATCACGCCGAGCCTGGAGAGGCCGGGCACTTGAAAGTAGGAAAATCAAAACAAACTACTTATTGTACGGTATCGTACATTATAAGTGAGTCATCGTTAAAAGTTGTTACGCGGAGCAAGATAATCTTTCACAGTGGACAGCTGAGACTGGAGGAATCTTGGCGATAACCTGGAGCAGCGAGCGAACGCGCGGACGGTAAATTAGTGAATTAAAGAACTTATTCCATTTGGGCAACCAAAGGGGTGTGAATGCTTTCGAGTTTGCATTATCTGGCTTGAAGAGTGTGCCAGGAAGAGGACGAAGTGCGGAGACGAAAGGCAGGGCAGAGTGAATAAAACAGAAAGAGAGGGCACGGTCACAAGCAAGACAGCACGAGGACACGTTTAGACGTTCGTAGCGTTGGTAACAAAGATAACTCTATGCAATAAAAATGATTCAAAGTTTCCCGCGGTGGATAGCGGTTCCGATGGCGGAGCGGTTGACAATGGCGCGTCTTTGTCTTCACCCTCGCCAGCCCCTGTGAGCCCCGCTACATACCCTGCGACACCTATCTTCCGGTTTAAAGTCCCGTTACGCGCGAGAGAGGAACCTCGCTAACTTTTATTATTTACGACTGATATTACAGTCATCTCTCGCGCGCCGGTATCCGTCGTTGTCCCGTTGCAAAATCTTCTCTTTTCTCTTTGGCGCAGCCTCTTGGTGCTGCATCGACGCTTCGTCGAGATAAAACCGCCGCTTTTCATGATCCTTGTTTCTCACCGCTACAATAAACCCTGATTCACGCGATGTAATTGATGAAAGTAATCCTCTTGTAAAGAAGTATGCAAACTTTCAACAGATGAGCCATAAAAATAAATTCTTCGCTGTTGCTTGGATAGGAGTTTCGAGTTTGATCAAGCTTATAAATCTATATGCTCTTCACTTTGGTTTAATAAAGATGTAGCTGAAAAAATGATTTGTTGGAATTAGTAGCAAAGAAAGATAACAATGAAATAATACCACATATATCTCATAGAATAAATACATTTTCAAAACAAGTACCTAAATTTCAATTGCAATACACAACTGACCTGCATTCAACTTTTGTTGGCAATTGATAGCTATAACATGGTACGCTCAATTGTAAATTTGAAAGTTTATCCTGAAGCAATTTCTCGACGTGGCAGCACGCATTTATATTCAGTCCATCGAACAAATCGTTGTGCGGAAAAGTGCACTTGTCTGGTGATACGGATGTAGCGGATAAAGCGACATCAATTTGAAGCCGGGATAGATTGTGAATTATGGTCCGGAGAAGTTGGAGAAAAGGAGAAAAGAAACAGGAAATGTTAAAAACGAGAAAGTACCCTCGTGAAATCCTCTCCCTTATCGAATCAACGAGTGAGTGGACGTAGGACGCTGAAAAGAGCGTACACACACCTTCCCTAGAAGGAAATCTATAGATATATAAGTTACACGGAAGGGTCTGAATTTGCATTTTATTCGCCGTTGTGGTCCATGGCTCCGCGTGGACATTTATTTTAATTAAATTACAGCCGAGTCCGAGTCGAACAACCCATTTCCTATAAATTATTCCCTCGCTCTATCTCCAAATATGCGAGTGCAACGTGGCATTAATGTACTCGCTGATCCCGCGATGCCATTTCAAATGAAATAAAAGCACCGGTCTCTTTCCTACCACAGACAACTGGACGTTCCACGATCCATTCTCACCCACCGAGGCGATTTCACAGCGTCACTTCCCTTTCATTTAACGTGTAATCGTTTTACAAGTACGCCTGCAATGACGTGTTGATTTAACGCTGATGTCAATGTTATTCGGACAACGACTATTGTGAAGATCACTTAGTCTATCAGTTCGTGATGTACCCTCAAAAACCAATGTCGTACATTTGTGGATTTGGAGCAACGAAATTTTAATACACATGTCCATTTTGAGACGTTTCACCATTTCACAGGGTTTAGATGATGTCCGATCAATTGAGTTGTGATAATTTTATACATACCTAAAATAAAAATAATATAATTTAAAATTCAATAATAATATTTAATTGTCATTTGTTAATTTATTCAGATAAAAATATTAAACAAATTGAAATTGTCAAAGACCATTCAACGGTTTCAATAAAATAATTATTGTATTCACCATTTTCTTGTTTATTGGTTTATAACTTTGAATGATATGAAAAAAATATATTTCATAATTTTCTTTTTTTACACCCAATTAAAAATTGATAATTAAATATGTACGTGAAAAATGTAAGTATAAACGTGGAATATTAAATATAATGTTTTTTCGTGTTATTTTTGAATGCAGTTTAAATCAACAACACGACTGAAGTTTGCAACATAGGTTAGGTTACCGGTCCGACCGAGGTTATGTTGTTGATAACACGCGAATTTTAAGTAAAAAAAATTAAATAAATGCAATAAACTTCATTAAAATAACTTGTAATGTTAAGCTAACTATCAACAATTCGTAAAACTTCACTGTCATCAATAAAAACAACTGTAGAATATGTTTTTAAAATAAGAAACTTGCAAAACGTTGTTTACTTAGTTTTTAACAAAATTGACATTTGTAGTGTACCTGATAAGAATCCTTGGTTTTATTACTAAGTGATGAACTCGTTGCAAGGTCTTTATTTTTTGTTCCAAGTTCTGCAGCATCCAATGTTAATATACAACTTTTCTCGGCGAACCACACATAAATAACGTTATCTCGTATGTCAAGGATATTTTTCGTCTCTTTTGCATTTTTTGGCAAGCTGGTGCGTAAGATGTTGAATAATTTAGTCTCGTTAAGATGTAAAATATCTGTAGACGAACTCATTTTTAAATAAAAAAACTTCACCCGCGAAAAAGTCCGTTTCGTCAATAATTATCAACAATGAAGTTGGCTGCAGTTCGCGCGCGCGCCAACATGTTCCGGCCGGCCGGCCTGGATATAGTTCGCGCGCTCAAAATATCGATTCAGTGTCGCTGTATGCGAAGAGGTTTCAAATGTTCGAGCTCAGAATTTGCATTACTGTTTTTGGTGACTCATAGTCATGAGTTAGCTAAATGTAAATATAAATTGAATTGCACTTTTGTATACTGGATAGGTTTGGCAATTTTTGAACGTTGTCAATATATTGCGTCATTGTTAAGGATACCAAGGTCATACCTTATGTTCAGTAAATATTGATTTCATTGAAAGTATTCTGAAGTTTTTGGAATAAAAATTGATTATTTATTCCAACATTACATGCAAGATTTTTGTTTGTTTTAGAATTCAGTTGAATTTTAGGTTAGCTAGCACTTTCACCCGTTTTGTAATAATTTCTTTTTTCATAAATTTGTTTTGTTTATTTGATATGTTTATAGTCGCGGTTTTATTTTGTTTGGGATATTTGTTTTATTTTGATTTGTTATGCTCGATATGGAAGTTAACTTACAAATTAAAAATGTAAATAAAAAACAATTTGCCACACCAAACAAATAAACAAAGAGGGTTGGGTAAAGGTAAACAAAAACAAAATTAGAACTTGAAGGGCACAATCGACAATTTTAATAAAAAATATCGATCGAGTATTAATTATTTTCACAGAATTTAGTTTATAATGTAAACAAAGCAACAAAAGTATCATATTTCATCACATTAAAAATTATAAACAACAATAGTTTTGTGAGTTTCGTGAAACAAAAATAATTAAAATTAGGAATTTCTAGAATGTAAACATAAATAATGATTAATACATCATCAAAGTAAACAATCAAGGTCGAATTCAAAATAAACAAAATAAAACAGAGTTAAATAATGAAATATCAGTAATACGTCTCTGTTAATTGACTTTTTATTTGTATGGTTTTATTTTAAACTTTTTTCGTTTCACATTAAATCTGCCAGTTTTATAAAAATTGGTCCTTTTGAACAGTTGATAAGATTTAATTTAGCATATATGAATTTATCTGAATAAATATTTCTCCATTTTAATGAAGATTCTGAAGTTTCATTAATATCACGATGAAACTAATTAATATTCTTTTCTTGCGTATCCTTCATAGATTTATAAGTACTTTTATAAAGGTTTTGTGCAAATGTTTCTTTCTTGATTACGGCCAATGTTTGAGCATTAATACAATTTTTAATAAACAGCAAAGTTGAAATACATGAATAAAAATGTAATTAAAATTGAACAAAAAGTAATATGAATATTGAAATCATAACTACATATCAAATTTTTAGCTTGCATTTCGACAAATCCAACGCGTAACAAGTTTTACAATGTATTATTTTTATTACATTTTTTTTCTATTCACCATATCACATTAACTGATTAATTTACAATCTACTGATTTATCTCAAGCAATCACTCAATGTTCTTTTGTAAGATAATGGTTAATTAAAAGGGGTTGGATTGTTATTAACTGTTTCTTATGCAAGTCGATGTGAGGGATAGAAGTGTTCAATGCTGGCCCCAAGGTCATTTATCTATTTCTCCGAATCACAGATGTTCGATATATGGGCAACATCAATCCGCGTACACCTTCATCGCATTTGGGATATAAATCTCTCAATACATTTAGTGATCTAATGCATGATTCAATTAATTACTTACGTTCTTGCAGATTTAATATTTATAAACTTGATTGTTTAGCAGTTCATTCAAAATCTGATAATTTTATTTTCTTTTTCATTTAATTATCTTTATTGCAATTTTATATGAAGCATAATAATAATGGATATTTTTATTCTTTAGGATCATCGAAAATTGTCTATGCACTCTCATAGAGTGGAGAAACCGACGAACCAACGTGTGGTACCGTTTTGGGAATGTCGACGTTAACGGCCTGTTTAAATTGTGCGTTTAATTACAAGTAAGAGACACTCGCACGGAAATTTATCGGTCACTGTTTTCCAGCCGACCCTTTTGCATCTAATCTATGCGATGTCCGTGCTAAACACGCTGTTTCCTAGGTAAAGATGGGTGAGCAGACATTTATTATTGTAAACAGAATATGACGCGAATATTTTATTTGACATTTAATTCCATCTTGTTTAATTATTACAATCAACTACAAATTGTAATACGCAGTTTGGTGTATTGATTTACAAATATGCTGTATGGACATGAAATTGTATCGATTATTTTAGATGAAATATTGTGGATTATTTTGGGAACAAAACTTGTAGTCAAAATTAATATCAGCATTGAGAGCATCGATGACAAACGGCTGCGGCACCGAGCGTGCAATTAATTGATTTTAGTTTTGTTTAGTCATTATTTAGGATGAATGATATCTATGGTTTCGAACAGTTTGCTGTTACAAATTCATCGCGTGGTTTGGTTTGGTATATAGAGATAGTCTGAGCTTTGCTTCTTATTGGGTCGAAATTTATGCCCATAAATCTAGCTGTTACGTGGTGAGAGGTTGAATCCTGCTTCTGCAAGTTTATACTATGGTTCTGTAAACTCGCACCATCTTCGCCCGTCGTCTCCTCGTCTTCCTCTTCTTTGTTCAATTTTATGATGATAGAGGCAGTATATCTTCAACTATAGACAGGGCGAGGATAAAACTAAAGCTCAATCTAATTATTGCACATCCGCGACTAAATGAAACTGTTTTTTTATATTCAGAGCCATTAACTAGGATTTACAATCTCAATATAAATAATTTTTTTTGTCTTCGTTGGGAAAATTAAATTCAGTGTGTTGCGCAATTTCATTTTACAAGTGCACAAATTCAGTTGCTGAAATGTTTGTTCACTTTTTGCGTGCATTTAATTATGAAACCAAACGTGAAACCGAAATGTGTATTATAAACTTTGACATTTAAAGCAGGGGCGTAATGTGTTGATTGTACAAATTGCTTTCTTATCGCGAAATCTCTCGCTGAGATTGAAACTTGGATTGTAAACATCGCGATGGATGCGTTGAACGTGTTCATTGTTTATGTACTTCTTCAGGCGGTACAAATCATGTACACAAGGTGCGCGGATCCGTCGTACCACTCATAGGTCATTGTGGCGTTGAAAGGGAGTAACTTATAGGAGCATTGGGAATTACCAGTTTATTATTAGGGAGATAGCATGGTGGGCCAAGATCAGGGGTTGCCGTTAATTCTCTCCCGACTCTTGGCTCCCTGGAGAGAACACGCGGTCTTAAGACAGCTTTCTTGAACCAACCTCCGACGCGCTCTTTCTCTTTCACTCACGCACCATCTCTCGACGTTTTGCATCGCCTCTCCTGTTAATTAGTCTCTACGACTATAAACAGCTATCTCAATATCCGTTTTATTGTTTTTTGCTAGTTGCTTATCTCAGTCTATTCAATTTGACAGTTCACAAGATTTATTGAAAATGATGATTTTTTTAATAAAACTGAAAATAATTGTAAAATTAATTGAAAAATGTTACTGAGCAGATTGAAATAGACTAGTGCAGGGAGGAGAAAAAAAAACACTAACGTACCGAAGTACGTAGACACGAAATGCCACATGGGTATATGTCTTCAATTCGTCTCTCAACAGCTTTTCGTGAAAATGTGTCTATTTTCACAGCAGCTATATTTACTTCTATAATAAATGAATGTACATGGCGTATGTATCCATTCATCCATTGGACGTTTCATTAGACTATCAATAGCTTTTCAGCGAAATTTTCTGAATAGCTCTAACGGTGAATAATAAAAAAAAAAAAAAAAATTACAAATTCATCTCTACTGTGAGTTACAAAAAACATTCTTTTCAATTAAAAATTTCTTTTATTCAACATTTTTAAAGGCGAATTAATAACAACATTGCTTTAGAAATTATGATTTACAGTGTTCATGATAGTCAACATTTCATATTTAATTTAAATACAAAATTTGTCATTAACAGGCTTTAATGAAACATTAATTATAATTAAATTCCATATTTTTTTACGATCCATTACATAAATACAGTGATTTGTCTTGCACGAAATTAAAAGCTTTATAATTAATTTCAATCGTGGAAAAATGGGAAAAATATAAAATAAAATGTATGAAAGACGTAAATATGAAGAGAGAGCTTTATACTTGGAATGTAGCTTAATAAAAAAGCATCATAAAAATCAATGTTGAAGTCGGTGTTAAATTGCGCGAAAAGCTAATTTATCGCTGTGACTTGTTTTTATAATTACATTTTTTCTTGGTGTTTCATCTTGACCTTCAACAGGGATGTACTCTTATCTTGATATTTTTCCAGGGGAGAGATGCTCTGAAGTTTTTTTGTAGCGTTTAAACAGCAAACTGTCGGTCGAACAGACCGTCTTTGAGGCGAAGACAAACCTTGTCTGGAAAGCTGTACCGGATAGAACCACATTTTCATTAAGGCTTCTGATTTATTATCACAGTTAGCTTCGTTGACCTTGCTCATATCTTTTCTTACGAAACGACTAAAACACGGTTCCTATACAAAAGATCTCCGGGTCGTAATGAGTGGCAATAATATTTTCATTGGTAATTAAAAACCAATATGTACTTGTTTTTATAGACTACAATTTTGTAAACCAATTTTTTGCATCCAAACGTCTTGATCATTCTTTAAATAATTGAAAAGTGAATCATCTCGATTCACAAATAAAATTGTATCAAGTCACGAGAAGTTGTCTTCGGGCGACACGTAATTGCCATGCTCAAATGACATCAAAGATAAACGTACACTTAAACACAGAGGAAATTAAAAAAATGTCTATGACAATTAATTAAAGTTTAGTTGAATGATTAGAATTGAGCTGGAGGGGCTCGCGTTACATGTCACCGTTTATCGTGCACACGTAGCCTAACGAGTAATAAATTAGTAATAAAGTAATTAAACGTGACTTTACGAGGTGTCTGACACAATTGATACCTTCTGATCTTCCTGGGGAATTTAAAGTACTCGAAGTTAATGAGATCTCGCGATAAGCTTTTAATTAAAGCATTCATGTGGCATTCGGCTTCATAATTTTCAAATTATATAATAAAATGTCAATTACGTTTGGCGCCTTGTTGGTATCCAACTATGATGAAGTAAGTTGAATAACATAATTTTCCAAACTCTAGAAATTGAAAATAATTATTCTTTTAAGTTGATTGTATTATCAACTTAAAATTGTCAGTTTTCGATAAAATTTGTATAATGTACGGTCGACCGTCGCGTATCCCAAGTTCGAGCTTGCAAATCTTGGATGAATTTCATTTGATGAATCTTGTTTGAAACAAAAACACCAATAATTGAAATTAAATTTGAATTAAATTTGGGATATGTTATATAAAGAATTTGAGAAAAGCTTTCTAAAATCAGTGACATAAGAATACGCGTCTTAAGCATCTGAATTCAGATGTCAGCTGTCATATGTTTAGTTTTTGTCATTACTAAAAAACAGAAATAAAAAAAAAAAAAAAAAATGGGTGACGAGCGCGGACAAACAAATAAGCTAGCTAAGACTGAAGTTTCTCAGGTTCAGCGCAAGTAGAATGGGTAGAAGAACAGTCAGACATTCAGATAGCGGATGTAGTAGAAGACGGCTTCCGATGGGCTGCATTGTGCACGAATCACAAGTGAGACATATGAAAATGCGAATACAGCCCTACGACTTTTGCCCACCCTTCCGATTGTACACAGTTCGACGTAAAAGTTTGAAATTTATTTGCATCGCACGCTGATGCTGTAAAGGCACTTCTTTGACTCCCTCTCCGCTTCTTGATTTGTCTGCTGCGAATATGAATGTTGCGAAACTTATTCATTCTTTGAAACACGTTATTTTTTGTTGGTCCCATGATTTCGGAGACCAAATTAATACTCGTGATAGTTAAAACAAATGATGGCACGTCGTTTTGTATGCCGCACGCTCATATACGTATATTATTCTTAAAAAAATGCATTCATTTTCTTTTGCCTCCCCCCTTCCTTCAGCAGACCGGGGCAATAGTTTTTACATTCAAAAGTTCCGATGCGCAAGAAAAATGATGCAATAATTTTTCAAAGCCTCGGGTTGAATGTTTTCATTTCTGGAAGTGGCTGTGCATATCAAACAAGCAATGCATTCGAATAGCGTTCTTTTCAAAAAGAGGTGGCGCGGTCGCGCGATTCTTTAAGCGGAAAATAAATAACGAGGGCTCGTCCGGAACGCACGAACCCGACCTCACCCCCTTCTGTGTGACAACGCAGAACCGCGCGTTGGCCATTCTCGCGACCCCAAACCTAGAGCGTCATGCTAACAAGACAAAAACCAGGAGAACACATTTTAATGTCACAATTAAAAATATTATACATATATTACTGACTCGCAACCGCAGCCAACGAAATATACCTCGCTACAACGCGCTCATCTTTCTCTGACATATTTCACGTGATACAAGTACGATTGCAACATGTGTGACACATTACATTTACATGCGTCAACCTTGGCTGCTCTTAATTTCTGCCTTCTTAATAGTATCTGGGCTAATTTATTCGAACAAAAGGTAACAAGGATTAATAGATTTCAACTGTCAGATTTCATTTTATCGCGTTGGTTAGTTCGCAAACGTGTAATTTTTTTTTCTTTTACACTCTGAGATCGGTCAGAATTGATAAATAAAATTATAAAAATTTTTTGTTCATGTCTTTTCAGTTTGATTTATTGTACGTTGTAGTGGAAACTATAAGTGAGAGAGAAAAATAAAATTTTTGCATTTTTACAGCGATGTGTCTTTGAAATGATCGAGCATTTTAATAGCTGCATCAATATTGGACGACGATGACAAATGACTGCCAAGGGTCAATCAAATATTGGCATGCTCCAGGCGCAATATAAATGAATAGAGTCCCTGCGGACGTATCTTACGGGAATACAAAACATTAATAGAAGGACTGATGTACGCTGCTGTGGACAAGAACAAATTACACGTAGCTGTCAATCGATTTGTTTCATTGGGTATCCTGGGACAAAAAATTTTTCTCTTTGACAACAAAATTGAGAAGAAGAAATAAAAGGTAAAAGTATAACCAAATATAATTGAAGCTATCATCAAGATTTTAACTCTTGTTAAATCTAAACATTTTATTTAGGAGATTTTGAAATGAATGTTAACAATTTAGATTTATATTAAAAATTGTGATAAACATTTATAAAAGTAAAAAAAAAAATGATTTCTAATAATTTTGCATACTTTTAAAACTGCTGCAATGTTTTTACTCAATTAGATTTTTCTATTTCATTCTTTGAATTTTGTTGAATGAAATGAAAATGATTAAAAATGAACATTGGTTTTAAATTTTCGACTCGATAAGATGGTATAAAGGTTTCTGTAGCAGCACCCTCGATAGAATTTTATTCGCATATGTATTCCTACCAATATGCGCCACGAAAGCTTACTTCAGTCGGTACAGCAGGTATTTGAACAGAAATGTGGCAATCCCACCGGTTTCCTTTATCGACTGCACACATTTTCATACAGCTCAATGGAATAAGGTAGCAGGGGATTGCCGTATGGTCGCGTTCTGATCTTAATTTTGCAAACTAGCTGTAGCGCGCGTGATTTACAAGTCGAATAGTCAAACATATTGAACTGAAGTAATCAATGATATGTTCAAACAATTGTAAAATGAAACATTTTTTGTTTCATTTTTTCACAAATTTTTTTCAACTTTTACTTTACAAAATAATAATAATTAGAAGAAAAATGATTACAAATCAGGTATGAGTTTTGAGATGTAACAGAATTAAAAAATTAGACTCATAGTGATTTAATTGTTAATTTATTTAATTTATTAATTTTTTTTTATTGAAAAAAAAAAGATTATTTATTCAAAAAGTTTATTATTTTCCGTTATTGATTTCTGTTGATGTAAATGAAGCAGTATTTATTCATAACAGTAATAACATTGGTATATATAATTATTTAATATTTTACTACCCGAAAAATCCATTGTGCTTAGTCAGGGTATAAATCGTAACTGTTATTACCGGGCGTGCCTGTCGAAAGGTCAGTTTCCACGTAAGCATGTATCGTTGCACTGTGCATGTTCGTGTGTTATCATCATCTGAGATCACATATCAATAGGATTTGCATAAAAATCTATACGTTCGCGCTTCGCGAATTGCACCCCGCACTTTTTTTCTCCCTGTCCGGAACTGTTGATTTTAGCGCACAGGGTTTTAAAAAGTTATTGCTCGAGCGGGCAATATATTTTTAATACTACCTGATAAACAGATTTGTCGTTTCAAAAAGTATAGCACTACGTAAAATAGCGAAAAAGGATTCAGCATGAAAACAAAGCGACTTTTGCAAGCTCACCAAATACTGTTGAATTTAATGCTATCGATACCAAGCTGACAAGGGAATAAAAATTCAAACAAAATGGGTAACATGATTTTTCATGTTTCACAAAACTGTTTTGTTTGTTTCGTTCTTTTTTGTTCATCACTCTGATGTATATCTATTCTGTCTCGAATACTTATATTCAAATACGTGATTGATATGCCTTGAGTTTCATCGTTGAATTAATGGAATATGTATTATATACATGATATGGATAAGGAACATAATATGACATTTTATTTGTACCACCCTCGACATTTTTGGTGTAATATTTATTGCACGACCTATCTTAAACGTCTATTTCTTGTTTCGATTTGCGTTGACATTTGCGAAATTGAGCCGCATCCAATTTTAAGACATCCTTACAAATGCTTATGCAAGTCGATTCAATATTATTAGTAATGACAAACGATAAATTTTCTTTCTATCTTTGTGACGAGGGGGAAGGGGATATTAACAAATCACATTTAATAATGTGCTTTATTGTGTTTCAATTCTATAAACTGAAATATCACCAGGTTTATTCTTCTCCTTTCTATTGTATAACAACAATGCATCCTAAATAGATACTCTGTTTAACTGAGATCAAAATATTTTTGTTTTACTTGAAAAATAGTTAATTATGATTGTTTTCTTTTTCGTTTCCAGAAAGGTTCAATGGTACACATTTTTATGTTCGACGCACTGCAATGGACATGAAATGGCAACTCCACTTGAAACTGCCAGTTGGAGGCAAGATTTAAAATCGTGAGCCACGCAGGTACTTGCACTTGTACATGTGATTGCTTCAACCGAGCGAGTTCCTTTTTTCATGAGAGCACTGTTTCAATGCAGAAGATGCAACAAATAAAGCATGGCGTTGCATTTATCAAACATTTATTTGTATTTCCTTTGACTGCGCACGATGCAACGGTAACTGCGGTAGACTTATGAATTGTGCACCGACGTTCGGGTAGTAGTAATTCTGATGTGTGTATATGCATCTGATCGCGAAGCCAGAAGTTTGTAGGATCGCGCGTGTGTGTGTATATAAACGCTTTTGCTTCTCGTCTCGCGAGCTAAAAGGGCTTGGTTTTTAAAGGCTGGTTTCGGCAAAAACACTCGGTCGCTTGTAGCAAGAGAAAGAGAGAGAGAGCGGCGAAAACGAGAGAAAGCGTTGCCGGTCCGCGGCTGATTTCGATTGAATAATTTATGTTTCATTACGAGCCAGGGCTTATAGGCGCCTTGCAAACGCTATTCCGTACATTCAGAAAGGCCTGTGCACACAAACTCTCCGAATCCGCTGCTGGCTTTCATATATTTCCTATAGGCATTCAGGCATCCTGAAAAGAATTTTGTATCGAGGGTATTGAGAACGGACAACCGATATCGTCTGGTCGGGAATACGATTCTTACGTTGCCCAAAAATAATACCACCTGTGCTTACCACGTTATTGCGCAATTAATTTTAATGCACCATCAAAACAGGCCTTTATACACCGATTCGTATAGTTTTCGCAGCGACTTCGTTAAGAGCCGGACAGTAAAATGTTTATTGTAATTCGGAACAAGCTTTTTTTCTTTGTAATTTTAGAGTATTTGACTTGTAAAATTTGTCAAGGCGAAAAGAATATTTTATTGACTATTCTTTTCCATTCGGTTTGCAGAGAAAAAAAATATTGCTCATGAAAGAATAGCAAAGATGTTCAAATCGTCCCGCTTTTCAAGTTTTATCGTAGTCAGAAAGTCGTAAAATTTTTTTGAATAATGGGAACGTAAAACTCAATCACCGGCAGAAGCTCGAAGAGAGAAAAAAAATATATAATTAGATATTTCAGCTTAAATTGACTAGAAAAAAAGGCTCGGCCCGGCAAAAAGATTGAAACTTTTGACGTCATAAATAATTCTTAATTCATTCCGGTAAAGTATATGCTAATTTTACGAGAAACACTCGGAAAGTTACGGGGCGCGATAATAGAATTATAAATATTTGCATCGACTACCCTCGTTTGCGTCGATAAAATTGACATTCACGGATATATCTCTCGTGCGGCGAGGCCATTCGGCTGTGGGCAAACGACGAGTTAGAAATAGAGCGGAAAAGTCGAAAATCGAGGGCTGCATTATTAAACGGCGAGGCTTAAGAAACTGCGCGCGTTGTCACCGTCGAAATATTAACGTCCATCAATATTTGACAACCGGGCGAATTGAACGGCCCCTCGATTTCTAACGCTTGCGAGATATTGTTTAGCGCGCGGGGGTAGAAATTGATAGAGAGGGACCCGGCATATATACACGTGCACAAATAATCGCTCACAAAGAAAGGTGAGAGAGGGGCCACGGTTGGCATTTTGAGCGAAGACGAGCGTTGAGCCCTGCGTTTTTTAATTTAATGCGAGTCAATAATTTAACGTGCCTCTTTGATTTACAGGCTCGACCCTTCTTCACGCAACATCTTATCAGTCTTTCGTGCCTATCCCAAGGCACTGGAGTTCGATTGAAGAATGAACCTCTCTCCGCATCATCTCTTGCTCTTCATCTTTTTCAAGAGTCTTCTCTATACCCATACCTGAATGTTGCGTACCAGATTAAAGAGATCAAAATTATTTTTACTCTGAGAAGGGTTGCACGCTGGAGTACCGACCAAACGCCGTTGTTTGTTTTGATTTCGAACCGTGGCCTCGACGAGGGACGTGAAACATTGCGCCAGATTTGTTTTGGTTCGTATAATATCGGGTGGGTGTGATTCCTTTTTTTTTATTGGTCTTCCTACAAAAATATTCTCGATTCAGCGCCACGGCCAGTTATTCGAATTATCAAACGTTTTGGCGAATCTTTGTGCATCAGGTCTGCGATGCAAGGATTAATTTTCGTTTTAATTAACAGCTTTTGAACGCTCCGGTAATTGACGCGGTTTTGCTGCGTTGAAAAAGTGAACTTAACAATGATATGAACATGGTCAAAATTAATATGATCGATAATTAAAGTTCATTGTTTCGTAAACAACGTTGATTCCATTAAATCGCACGGTTTTGTATAGCTATTTAATACGAATTTCTACCTTTTCAAACAATTATTCGTTATCAGTAGATATTAAAATAGAGAATGTTAATTACAAACGAAAATTGTTCGTTTCAATTACGTATCCAGGTCAACTTATTATTTTTTGTTCACCTATATTATTTTTCGTTCTAAGCAACAGACACGCTTGTCATGTGCGCGATTTTCGTAAATAACACACTATCAAATGTTTGGTATCACTTTACCGTTAACTAATGTGAACCCTGACTTATCAATCACCCTGGCTTCATTAACATAACTCTAACTTAAATTTCTCGAAGCAGTATTTCCAAGTCATCTGCTTATGAGGAAGGATTATTCTATACTTGCAAGATAATGAGATAAAATCTGGGGAGTATGTTACTCTGCCGCTGTTGGATGGGTTTGATTACTCGTTATCGGTGTAACTCTACCGTCATCTGCCATCTGATAAAGGTCCGTGCGAGTAATTATTAATCATAGGCCGGGTAGTATAACGATCCAGTCAAGTCTTATCTCAGTGTCGAGTGATGTATGTACACGTGCTGTATATGCTTCAAGTCCGAGCCACAGGGGGTTGGTACTGGTTGGACGGTTGCTTGCCACTAACGCAGCAATACTTCACCCAAGATAACAACTAATAATCAATAGCTCGCCGTTGCTTGCAAAGTTCTGTATTTGTATGAGCTCAATGTTGAGCAATGTTTTTCTGCCCTCGAAATGTGTCGTTGGTTTGATTCAATCTTACAGCAGCGATCCCGATTGTGTTTCACTTGATGTTGTGAAATTTAAAGCTTGTCAATGGTATTGTTCAACTTGAAATTGAAATTGCTTTTTTTTATCTTTAATGACCAATTAAAATGTAACCTTCTAAAAAATGATGCACAAACTTATGATAATTAATTACATGTCGCATGGCCAAAGTTTGTCAAGTTACTTCACTTATCAGCTTTCCCCTTTGGCACATATCGCCGACCTACTATTAATAGTTCAATTATTAATATATTATAGGTTGCCGCTCGATTATCTTGGTAAACTCTCCATAATAATCGATCTATGGGAATATTAATTGGTCGCTGACAAAATTACAAACACATCAAACTTTGACGTTAACAAATTAGCGGTGGGATTGAATTTCCTCGAGGTCTCGCTATACCGTCAGTGCATACACACTGAACTCGAAAGTTCATCTTACTTATAAGAACATCTCAAGAATGCCCAATCTCAGCACGTTGTGTGACGCAAAACGTTTGTGCGTTGCTGTAAAGTTTGGCATTGCGATTTATACTATTTTTTCTTCTTTTGACGTGCGTTGTCAGTCGATTTGCATTCCTACGACACTGAGCGACAGAACGAGCAGGATTCCAATAATGTGGGATTTGAGGGTCGCTCCTCAACGGGGTGGTCCTGGAATCCGATATTACGTTATTCAATTCGAAATATGTTTTCTTTGACATGCATTGTTGTTCCCATCATGTATCTTCTCTCCATTGTGTTATTCCCGAAGCAAATCAAATTTTTTTTCTTCCCTCTCCAAGATTCTGTCAATTGTAGCCGTTTTGTGGGACGTTCCAATGTGGATTACGTTAAACATTTAATCAATGTTTTGTAGAGGCGCAGAAATGCGCAGATATTGCTGCTCTCTTGAATTGGTATATAGGAGGATCCTAGGGCTGATGCCAAGGTGTGTTCGTGATTAAAGATGCGATGCTCCAAGACTCCTTATCGGAATACGTCTTTTTCGTCTCGATGGGGCGGTTTCGTTTTACGATCCTCTTTCAACTATACGCAGTTGGTAGTCGAAGAAATGGAGCTGGAGAAACGAAGCAGCAATCTCGTTACAAGAGGGGACCTGTTAGAATAAAGTGTGATTAGGAGGATAGTTATGGCGTTTTGTATTATAATTCCGCGAGGGTTATCCTCACGGATCCGCCCTCTAAGGAGCCGTTAAAGCCTCGCCAAGTTTTCGGCTGTACTCTCTCGACGAGTGTAAGATATATCGTGTTGGATTTTGCGCGGATCACTTGAACCGATGATTCGCAGCGAGATCGGCGCGCTCAACGGGGTCACACAACTTTCGGCCAGAACGTGGTGTCTTGTGGCGCATCACTTTCCGGATTGAATTAGCTCAATATTTGCTGGATTTGCCGTTAACAAGAAGTTGTTAATTCAGTAGAGCAAGAAACCTTCGGAGGATACGGGCGCGGGACTGAGGATCCGGGTTTTCTCATCACGGTTTAATCGAAGTTTCGAGAAAGTTAATCGATTGATCTTTAGAAGACTCGGGAGAATTAGCTGAAGGAAACATGGCCGACCAGTCGCTACCCGTATTTGATTGTTTAATTAGTAAGATGACCCTGCTATTTCCCAAAGGAGCGCCCGGGCACGAGACAAATCGAAAGTGATAGAAGGCGTATTATCAACCTTGCACGCTATTATAACACTTGGGCTATCTTCAGTGAACTACTTGGCCCGATAATTAAGACGATCGTCCTTTAATGAAATTAATTAAATTATCAGAAACGCGACACCGAAAGCTGACCTCAGCTATTTTGTAATTAAAATTGATGAACAGAGAGCAGCAAGAGCTAACGTGTTTTGTTTTTTGAATTGTTTGCAGAGTGGGCACTAACAAGATCGAAACTAACACGGAGAGGACCAGACGGAGGAAAGATAGGTGACTCTCGTTGCTTGAGGAGAGCGAGCAAGAGCTTTCTGGGATAGAGATGGAATGACAGACACTCGCTAATTCCAAAGACCAAGCAGGCTGGATTTCTGGTGTATAGGGGTATTAATCCCTACCCTCAATTACCCTTTGTCTTGGGCACAGCTTGGTCCACTTGTTAAGACACCGCTACTGTTTGTCTTGAGAGGTGGGCATCTCCCTCTTTGGAAGGTTAAAGTGCTTTTGGAGGTAAGACTGTTTTGCTAGGGTGTACTTTACAATGCGTCTGTAACCGTAGACGAACTGCTACGGCAAGACTACTGATCGTTGTGGTTTCGTTTAAGTATTCCTTGTATCTGCTCTGATTCACCGAGCTACCTTAGAAAGCCGTTTGAAATTGAAGGTTTTTGATAGATCTTACACGAGTGATAAATGCGACAGTTTATCTTTGCCCAACAATACGAAGATACTGTTCAACTGACATTGACTAACAATTGTATAATAGCAAAACACAAAACAATTTACAAAATTTTCTTTTTTAATCGTTTGTTGCCTGATTGTTTAATTATTACGCTGTTCCTGAATCTACAAGAATAATTGGATTCCCTCCGGTAATAGGATAAAGAAATCTGGGGTTGTCCTGATTACGCTGCAGATCAAGTGGAGGTGAAAAGTTAGTGGATTTGATAGCTTTAATACAGAGAGAGAGAGAGAGAGTGATATTTCGTAAGGAACTGTCGTGTAAACATTTGCAATGGATTTGGGAGCTATTCAAACGGTTAAATTTTCTTAAGAATTTGGTTTGCACTGGGGTTCATTGGTTGGCGCGCGCGGTGTCTTCACTCGTACCGCACGCTTGCGTTTTCTTACTCTATAGGCTGCTTTCAATACTTCCCTTGGCTTTCTCACCCTTTGTGTTTCTAACAATTGATATTCTTCTCTTCTGCAAAGAAACAGATTTTCCCCTCGTCGATGTCGAACAAATAATACAAACTTGGCAAAATCTGAGGCAAAATCTTCTGGACTACTTGTAATTTCTTCCGGTGGCGCGCTTTCTTTGCTCGCGTTTGTTCTCTGTGATACTTCCTGGCTCAGTTTTCACTCGCCGCGGGACAAATCGATCGACGGAATTAACGCTGCTTATATAGAGCAACACCTTGTACTATTTCAGTGTTACATGTCGGCGAACTTGTTATTAACACCCAGCTGATGATAAGAAAATGGTAATGTTGCATAATTAACCGGTTGATTTAATTACGCTAATCAACATACGAACATGATATTTTTGATTTTAATGAAGAAAGAAAAAAAAGTAACAATATAATATGTTGAAATAAATTTTGTTCTATTTTAACAAATTTCGTCCAACTTGGCGATGCATCGGCCGATATGAATATTAAAAAGTCAACATTATCGTGATTTCGCCAAACTTTTCCATGATGATCGATAAAATGCAATAAAACTTGAGAAAAGATTGTTACGAAAGTAATCACATTGCGGAATTGAATTCAAATACTGCCGTCGCTTCCGCAGTTATATGCTTCGTGTATCGCTGTATTTGATTCTTATCGTTTAACGATTTATAAAAGTGAAGACAATTCTAATGAATCGTACAGTGCCAAAGACACATTAAATTTGAAAATATAAAGGGCGAGTTTGTTTCTATCTGAAGTTAAAAGGAATATGGCTTATTTGCGTGCCGAAACTTTCTGGTAGCGTTGCATGCTTTGCCATTGATAATTGCTTCACAACAGATTTTATTTTATTTTCTCCTCCCCTCTCCTCTCCTCTCCTCTGACGGTCTACCGGCTACTCGTCTTTGACTGGGCCTACGTCGATGCACAAAAGTTTATTTCCGTATCAGGATATAATGAGCTGCAGATAATAAACTTTTAGCTCTATCTTTTGCCAACTTTTTCGTTTTTCGTAACGCTTCATCTGGTGCCATAAACCGGTGCTTACTTTTATTTATAATATAGAGATAAAACTTTGCACCAGAGGGGTAATTTTCAATACGTGTGTAAGCAAAAGATATAATATTTCCGTGCAAGTGAAAAAAATGCGAGATTAGTTGAAAAACTTCTGCACAACGGAATGATAATAGTTTTGAAATTCTTTCTCTTTATCCTTTCGTTGCTTTGCTTTGGAGCTTTTTAATGAAATTCTTTTTTTCTTCCTTTCATTCGTTTCATTTCCCATGTATTATTTTCACCCCCTCTCTCTCTCTTTCTCGTTGT
Organism: Trissolcus brochymenae; assembly: GCA_030523145.1. Lineage (NCBI taxonomy): Eukaryota > Metazoa > Arthropoda > Insecta > Hymenoptera > Scelionidae > Trissolcus > Trissolcus brochymenae. The sequence continues at coordinate 113,650 of JAQQRF010000475.1, forward strand.
AAGACTTTTGTTTCCGACTAATCAAATCTCGATACTTGCGATTGTTTATGAATTCTAATTTATTGTTATTTGATTCGAGTAGTTGGACGTAGTCACAGAGCTTTACGAGATTGCGGGTTGACCTCGGAAATGTAATTCTCCGCGCGGTTACTCTTCAATCTTGTCCAGAAACAGCCCATCGCTGGCATAACTTCGAAGGTTACCTCCATAACCATATCCTATGCCAAATTCATGAACTACCTGGATTAATTACCACTGGACTTAGCCTCCACCCGTTCTTAGACTAACTTATATTTATATTATTTCCAAATAAATTTTGTTCCATGAAAATTTGATTCTCAAAACCCCCGAACTTTGATAATTAATGGCTTGAAAACGAACTTGTAAATCAGCTGCCTCTACAATTTGAAACGTGATTTCTCTATCCTCCAGAAATTATTTCCTGCCTCTTTTATAAGATGAAAGTAATTTTTGGTTTTGTTAGTTTGATTTTGTTTGTTGATAATTTGTTTTTATTGATTTTATTTGATGTTTTTTGTTTTGGTTAGCGACAAAATTAAAAATCCATTAACAGTTTAACCTAGTTTGTAATTTATGATCGTTATGACATTTCGTTGAGTAAAATCAAAACCAGCAACAAGGGCATCGATAACTCGGCTGATCGGCAAATAGCGTGTTCAGTACACTCGATCAATCAGTGAAGCCGCGCATACAATGGAGCGCGATTGCATTCAGTTGACTTTGCTCGGGGATCAGGAATGAATATCATAAACAATGCCCAACCTAATTTCAAAACGATTCGATCGTAAAATAAGACGTTGCCTTCGAAATTTGCATATAAATTGCACGTTGTTATTCAAACGAGTGTGTTTACAATGCATTGAAAAAACAAAAGCAACGCTGCATCATTACATATTTAAGTTCCGTCATAAGAAAGGACGTTAATTTTAATCGTATTTGTAAATCATGGTTTTCGCAGTTTTGAAACGTTTGTCAAAATCAATCGAACGCGAGAGAGCGCGCAAAATTCTTGAAAATGATGAAAATAAGCATTGATGCAATATCATGAGGGGAACATTAATTGATTTGTTATAGTTGTGCTGTAATCAATTTTTCATAAGACTAAGAATTATAGTTGTTTATTAATATTCCTAACAACGGCGAGAGACCTTTCGTGATAAATCAATGACGTGTCTGAACAAGGGAGCAGAGTGAGAGATAAAAAAAAAGGAAACAATTCACAATTCGTATGATCGAGTTCCGGACTTTGCAAGAGGGTCTGTCAAAAGCTTTCGATTTCGAAGTGAAATTTCTCTATCGTTCTTAATGTATTTGCCGGGCTGATCAAGCATCGGGAAACTTCCAAGTACACGAAACTTGTCCATATAATGGCCTAGAACACGATATCAGTTTATTGTATATATATCGCGGAGAGAAGAAATTGCTCGCACCTTTTTTTCTCCATCATCGAGCCCAACGATATTTCGCTCTCTTCGAACAATCATTCATTCGAACGCACACCTATATTTGCACGTTATTTTCCTATGAAATTGAAATCGATGTCTAATATTCTATTACCGGACGGTGTTTCGTTATTCGTGATTGATTAACGTTAATAACGTAAAGGAGAGGAAGAGAGAGAGAGAGAGAGAGAGAGAGAGAAAGAGAGAAAGCAGCCAATATAATTTTGCCCCATGCGACTAACTCACCTTTCATGTCGATCGGCAATAACATTCGCGCTGACGACAGTTTGCGCAAAAATTCTTTCCGCGTTTTCTTGTACATGTCGTGATTCAGCGAACGAAACCATTTGACATTTATATTTGGACGCAAATTGGAACGATTACTTCGTCGTCAATTGTCAAAGGAAAGTACGCTTCATTAAACTGCCTGTCAACAAGCTTGAAGCACACGAAACGATGAGGGGGTGGTGGTGTATGAGAACAAAATTTTTTTCTGAATATAATTTCGCGTGTCAAATAGCACCTTTTTAAAAGCAATCGCTAAACAGAATCTGCCGCGTTTCATATATTGCAATCATTATTAGTTACTCCGCGGGTAAGGTGGAAATATAAAAAGGAAACGCTTCCACTGAAATATCGCCGCGAATATCGCGTTCGCATAACACGTCACGATACAGTTATTATCGGCATGACATTCAAACGAACCTTGCGCCTACAGTCTATATATTTCAAATAAGTCATGCCGAGATTAGTATTGACTTCTCGAAATACACGAAATGTCCTTTAAAGTATACACAAATCTCGGTCTCATTTCCAAACGGATTTTGCATATCAAACGAACGTTGATCCAAGCAAACTGATATGATTCGTTGGTACACAAACAAATCATGATTAATCGTTGTTTTTCAATTTCTTAATAAAAATGTTTTTCATGTTTCAGATCCACCGGAGTGAACCAATTGAGTTCCAGTTGCTGCAGAAGCAATAGTATGAACATAAATCATTACCAAAATAATCTTTTAAATTGTTACAGCTGAAATTTTTAAAGTTACAGCTGAAATTTAACGGTAGTATTTAAAATTTCTCAAATACAATTTTTTTCATGTTTCAGATATTCACTGGAGTGAATCAATCGAGTTCCATTCGTTGTAGAGAGAGAGAGAGAGAGAGAGAGAGAGAGAGAGAGAGAGAGAGAGAGAGAGTCTGGCCGTGTTAATGGTTGCAGTAATTTTGCGGCAAGATCGAAGCACTCAGGCAGTCGCGCAAAAGACTTGAAGGTAAAAAGCACTTGATGTCCGCAGGTTCTCGTGGGCTGAGAGCTGGCGACGCCTGGCGTCGAATTCTCCAAGTGCCGGGCTCCGTTCAGGCTCGAACGGAGCGGGATGCGGGGAGTGAGACGGGGCTGCATTCGAATAGGGGTAAAGATGGTTCAAGCGCGCCCGTACACTTTGCGATACGTCGAATGACTAATACGTTGAAACAATAGGCTGTCGTCGTTTGTCCCGATGGGATTGCGAGGAGGAGGTGGTCTAGAGGGAGAGACGAGGAAGTTTGAGCGATTCCAATGCACCACTTAAGCGTTTCTATATCCGAGCCTTCAGGTTGCGATGTAAGTGTGTTAACATCGGCAGGAGAGAACGTATAGGTGTGCAAGCACACACACATACACATACACACACAGACAGAGCGCGCCTCGACGCTTTTATCGCTCACAGCTTTATGCCATCCGGCCGAGGTATTAAATTATGAATTACGTTGCTATTGTTGCGTTCGTCGCGCGAAATTCAAAACCGTTTAGCAGCCGAAAAGCATTGATCGGGGTGGACTGATGGTGCAGGTTCTTTTGATTGTGCCGGCTCTCTGTCCTGCGGGCAAACGAGGCACATTTAAATAGCCCATCTACCTGCCCTGGACGGCCACTTCAAAGTGTCTTCGGAGGGCCACTTCCAACCGTGGCTGATTGCTTGGCGCCCCTCGGGCCTTAAAATTGACATCATATTCGTTATCCTTTCGACCCTTATTTCAGCGTCGCGACAGCGACTCATCTGTGCGTGTAATATTTGCACGGGGGGGTCACCGAAAATCCTTTGCACGGTCAGATGGACCTAAGCAAAATAACCCTTATCTGCACACAACGGCCACACCCAGTCGGCTCTCTTTTTTAGGGCACCGGTGTTTCATTGTGGCGACTATTTCGCTGGATCTTGTATATGTATACTTTATTTGAGCGCCAACGCACACGTCGTGGCTTGCAAGAGGTTTCATTATTGCGACGTGTGTAACGTGATATTGTGTAAGGATATGATATTCGTGGTTTCTTTCGGTGCCGAAGGCGAGGAGCGCGTATTCGGTCAGCGTAATGAGTTTCGTGGACCGCGGCTTAGCTCTTTGCGGTGGGTTCTTGATCGTGGTCAGCGGCGTCGATACGCTCTCGACTCACGAAAGGGTGAAACCGGCAAACGAGCGAAGGAGAGCGCCGGGACGGACGGGTAGAGACGTGGGGGCTACCCCGCGCCGCGGCACCGAGCCGCCACCCCCGCGGTCCCTTCTGAAAGAGCTTCTATCCCGGGAGAGCTTCCATTACTAATCCATGCAAAAACCGGAATATCTTTATCCCTCTGCTTACCGGGGACGTATTTCCGGAATAAATTCCACTGCTTGCCACGTGAAAGCTCTCCTTTTACGAGCCGGAAAGGTCGATGCCGTAATAAGGATTCTTTCGAACGAACAGTAGCAAAAATTTTCTTTGATGGTTATAACACCCTGCGAAATGAAATACGCGCTCAAGATTAATCTCGTATCAATTTAAATTATCAACATTTTTGCCGCTTCTCCATGGCGAGCTTTTTGGATCGTCGCGCCCCCGAGATGCGTCTTTTAATTACACACGTAATCAATATCCCAGTGTGCTCTACTCAGATTTCGAAATATTAATATCGCGCAAAGCGCGCCCGGGCGAACTCGCGTATTATTCATCGGACATTATTATTTTCATTGTAATTAATGTATAACTTTTCTTCTTCTTCGTCCTTTTTTTTTGTTTTCATTTGAACGCGACAGAGAGCACGTCGATCGATAGTCTTTGGATTTGGGATACGAAGGCGTCGGAGAAAAGACTCGCCCATGCAAACGAGGACACGAAAGTCGGCACAGAAAAGTCGGATGAACACGGAATACGAATATGAGAATTAAAACCGTCGAAGGAATTAAAGCATATAAGCTTGACGCGGACCTTGCGTCCGTCTGTGCGGATATCGAGGATCGGATCTGGCCTCGCCTCCCCCCTCTCTCTCTCTCTTCTCTCCGATCCAACCCTCCTCACAAGTCATGCAAGGTTTTGACCCTCCACCTACACTCCAGAGAGTCCACCGGCTTTTCATATTTCATTAAGGCGCCGCTGTCTGCGACCATTATGCAGACTCAGCCTTGCAACATTCACGATTTTCTTGCGTCCCCAAGACTTCTATCAATCAACTTATCAAGCCAAATTTACCTAATTTCAATAATTGGACGATCAAACGTAAATCACCATTCGCATGATTTATTTCCAACTTCTTAAGTCACCACTTCGTTAGTGCGTTTAGTGATACTAGCGGGACTAATCCTGCCTCTGTTAAATCGTAATTTATTCAAAAAGAAAAAGTATGTTTACAGAAGGAATAAAATAAAATTTGTAAAGTTTTCTTCTTTTTTTTGCACATGGCAGAGTAAATACAATAAAGATTAATCAAACTAGTAGAAAATGCGTGACTCTTTCGCCGTTACCATAAATAAAACCGAATTCTTACTATACGTTTTTGTTTCAGAATATACAAAATGCATATCGTCATAAATTACAATAGTGCGATGTTTGTCTGGTCGCACAAAGGTCGTTTCACTGCCTTCCAAAAAGCATACTTTTTTTTTGCAAAATAACTTTGTTCGCTAACAGGTTTCGAGAGGGGGCTACCTTGTATCTCAAATTTGTGATGTCATTTTTCTAACTTTGGCAAAGACGCGCGTTAATCAGGTGCGCCGATAAATCTTACCGTACCAACCAAAAAATGATGTATTTCTTTTGGCGGAGTCCGAGCCTCTATGTATTGTAATCACGTATAGTGACAGCTCGTCGCAGCAGTCGTAGAGACGTACGTCACAGAGTCAGCACTACCAGATGGTTCTGTACAGACCGCATCTCTATATCAATCACTTCGCTCTCGCGGCCACCCTTCGACCGCCCTTCAGCCTACCGTTAGCCTTCTCTCCTGTAGGCCGCAACTATCCTAGTTTGCCCATACACACGTCTGTGTGCCATATCGCACCGCCAACCAATGCTCGGATTGATAATTTATGTCCGTTAATTATGACCGTGCGGTTTTGTCCCGGTATTTGGCTACGTTTGCAATCGCGATTTCTGACATTAGTCTGCATCTGAAAGGTAGATTGGAACTTAATGTAATGCTACTTAAACCGTCCTCAATCATTACATCCCGCCCAATTTGACCTGTAATTAATTCGTAACGAATATAAATTCATGATTGAACGGCTGCTTCTATTGTTCATTGAATCAAGGTGAAACAACGAATTAATCGTTGCATTCACCATTTCACTATCACAGAAAAGAATATGTTTGAACAAAACAGTGTTCTCTGACAGTCTGCATACGCAAATTGCAACAGAAGTATTATTTTTTTACTAGCAATGTCTGGAACGCGAAATCACATCTATTCTTCATTCAGTTGCAAAACTTACAAGTCTATACTGCTTTGAAAAAAAAAAAAAAAAAAAAAAAAATTGTTTGCTCTTTTTATATCCGAACAAGCCTGAATACTTTATTAGAATGCACTACAGTCGTATCGAGACTGCGAATTTAATGGAAATAATGATGCGGGTGCACTAATCGTCGTGTCACATGTCATGAGTGAAAGCGAAAAAAAAAAAAAACAGTACAGTGTCTTTGGCATCGTGCATATTTCGTCGTGTCGTTTCGGAACATAAAATACATATCGTCCGTGGAAAATAATAGCTGCGAGGCGTAGGATCCTTTTCTCTCTTTCGGGCCAAAAGAACGCACGGGTTTCATATCATTAAAATAGAGATATTGACAAAAGCGGCGTAAATATAAAGCGGGGTACGGGTGCGGCATGGCGCTGCCCCGGGGGTGTCTCCACAGATCAATGGAAATATTGAACAATTGTCTCTGGCTACGGTTGAAACGAGCGGCCAAGACAATCAGCCTTCTACGAACAATGCGTAGCTTAATGACGTAGCGCCACGGCTTTCGTCCTTTTACCCGCCTCTCTATTACCCTTCACCTCGCGACGAATGTCTCCACATCCGCCAGTTTCTCTTGCTACTATAATATATCACTTTAACGCTCGTAACGTATCGCAATTATTGAATCTCGCAAATGTTCTTTCTCCTTCATATCCACAGATGTGCTTAATTAATTAAAATATTATTCAAATGAATTGATTTATATTACAAATTTGTATTAACCCTCTAAATTATTTGACTATGAAAAACGTAATCAAATTTGTTGAAACGTCTGGATTTGATAGATCATAATGATTTACAAATATTGAATTAGTTACACGCCATTTAAAAGTTTAAGAGTGCCATTGATTATGAGAATGGCCTGGCAAAAAAAGAAAATCAGCATATATTAAGGATGAAGAGGTTCCACCGGACTTGTGTACACGATGTTGCTTTCGTTTTTTTATAACGTTGATGACAATGGCAAAAGCATTGGCTACGGTTTGTGTTTTAGGGATCAATAATTTATGTAAATGTGTACGCGGCAAGGGTGCTACCTTGTGGCAATGAGTTACAGCCGGGAAAAGGGGTTATATTGGGAAGGGGGTAAATGTTGGCAGCAACGGTGATGGCGACGCCGTTGGAAAGGAAGAGAAGATCGAGACACGAAGGGGTTTGACGGCCAACCCTTTCATTGATTGTACTTCTGGGCTCCCTTTCAACCCTTCGGCAGCGGCACCTTACGCACCCCCATCATGCTCCAAAAATCTGCCACAGGCTAATGCTCAAACTCTCCTTGCCGCATTTCACTCTCAATCTTTGACAAATTTAACTTTGCAAAATATCGATCACACCACTCCACTTTCTGGTTCAAAGGAAAAAAACAAAGGAAAAAAGGAGAAACAATAGACGGCAAGTTCTTGACAAAATTTGAAACTTCTTACGCAATTCGAAACTTGTTTCCGAGTTGTAAATAAAGTGTATCCATCAGATCCAAACCGCTTGATCTCGGCTTTCCGACAAAATAGTGTTAATACTATTTCAGATAACCATTAACTGCAAAATATAAACCTCATTCTGGCATTTCGAAACTAAGTCACTTTAGAGAAGACCAATAGATTTCTCAACTTAATCGAGGGATTTTGGGTGTAATACCTAGAGGTTCTTTCTTACCCCACTCTCTTTCAGTGGCGGCTCCCGACTAAGACGTACATTCGTTGGATCCTTTTGATCCTATAAAACATGCCTTGAAACTTGAGGTCAAAAAGAGGGAGAGCAGAAATTAAACGAACGAGAAATCACTTGAGATAGAAAATTAAATGGTCGTCGCGAGCGGGGGGATCGCAGGATACTTTGATTTTGGTTCTTTTGTTAACCGGCGATATCAGCAGGACAGCGACGGACAATGGCTTATCAGCTTCATTTCTTCATTTCCCAGCGCAGTTTTGTCGCTCGGTCTTTCGTGACCCCGCGTCGTTTTCGACGCTACGCAAAGTAATCGAAAATCCCTGATAGACTTATAATGGCGCATGCTTTTCACTGCTAATAGACGTTAAATTGCAACTTACTGCGGCAAAGGATGGAACGTCTCGTTACTGTTTCAAGCTGGATCCCCTCCCACTTGTTTCCTTATTACGTGATGTATTAAAGAAGAATATTCTTTGAAATTGGAAGACTTGGCGCTTTCGGCGCTTATCCCAAGGGCGATTAATAAATACTATCCTATGCAACAATAAGTATGAGAGAACAAAAAAAAATGAACGCCACAAGCTAATTGGTTTTAATTTTCAATTACACAGAGTTGGGTAATGGAAAAAAACAATACGGTTTCGAGTAGCTCCCAATGCTCAGCTACTTTCTTTTCATCACATATCTTGAAAAGCCGTAGCACAGCTTTCGTCTCTCGCCCTCTGTTCTTTGATCTCCCCAATAATCAATATATTCTCTATCATAACTATAATGGCCACCCCATTTGAATATACAATCGAAAGCTCCCCTCCCGGGCCCGGCTTGAACAATACCAATCATCCGAAATGTGGCTCTCTCTGTGTGTTGCACTTGTGCGCGCTCTCCTTCCGATGCTTTCACCTTCTCTGTCTTTTTACGCATTCGATACGGTCCTCAAACCGCGAGAGTGGTATTAAAACTTTTCGAGGACAATGTGCGGCTTAGGTCCTTTGGCGACCTTACCCTGAAATAAAGATAGTGCCACCAATGTCCGGTGTTCTTTCAATTTGGCAGCGGTTGGAAAGCCTCGAGGGGTGCGTTTATATTTGTGTCTTCGCAACAAGCCCTTATATACCTGTTTCTTTTTGTTATTATTTTTGATTTGATTCCGCGATCATTGAGAATGTATACGGCACTTGAATGTACATCACTCGTTTACTTCCTTTGTCGCATTGAAAATTCGTGATTTGATTTGTTTGATTGCAATTCAAAGTATGAAATATTGTTTGAGTACGCGGACATTATTAAAGAGTGAAAAATATTTGCATATCAGCAAGTCCGGATTAATTTGATTCCGAATAATACGCCCGGCGTAATGTATGTACGCCCCTGTAACTCACTTACAAGTTCCGAATGTAATTCTCCACTAAATCTAACTTTTTTTTCTAGTTTAATTTCGCTCGCATTTTTTTTTTTTTTTTTTTTTTTTTTTATTATCAGAGAGTTAATCGAATCGAGACGACGCTTTTCATAAGCCTCAAATGTTCTTCGACGACGCCGGGTGCTCCGGCGGGTTAATAAATCAATTCCTTCGCGGAATAGCGACTGAGAGAGAAAGCCGTTTCGGTTCTCCAGTTTGGTTTTTGGTTTCGGGTGCACTCGATCTGAAAATAAGGATTTACATATTCATGCAAGAATCCCGCCGGAGGATCCGTGGAGAGTCGGCGTCCTTCCATCGGTCTGTATTTCTATACACAGAGATACGATATGTATGCCAGACACAAGTATAGTTCGTAATGGGATTTTCGAGATCCTGTCGGGAAGCACCGCCGTGATGTATTGACTTGCTCGATATATCGTGAGAGCTTCAAAACAAATACATTGGATTAGAAACTTTTTTTATTTTTCACTGCGACTAAAAAAAAGAACAACGAAGACAAAAAATCGTCCCGATCCCTCCGCCGTTGCTCGCGACAAATTGATGTCGTTGCTTTGCCAACGCGCGACCTGCAAATTCGCCCGAAAACTTTCGACGCTTTCTAAAAAGCCCAACAATATCGCATTCCTGATTCGTTTGTCACATTCTTCCTCGAAATCGTAACATTTTTACAAAGTTTACGTGACTCGAATATTAACCGTAGCGTTAACTTTTTTTTATTTCGCCTAATTTTTCACAGGCGCGACTTTTTTTTCTCGTCGCACCCCAAAAAACAAATGGAGTCGTTGAAAGATTTAATTCTCACTGATATAAACGGCCCATAAATCTTTGATGGTTTTGAAAATTGTGTCGATATGCGCGAAAGTTGAGAATCTCAATCTGGCGAGATGCATTGAGTTTTTAAAAATGAGAACATTTTGCGGTACACGTTCCAGCGGCGTGGCATTAGTATGCCGTTCTGGGTAGAATGACGAATAACTCGAGGTGTTCTGTGGGTTTTCTTTCCTTTCTTCATCCCTTGATATATCGAAGCGCAACGGCGAGCGATTCCCACGAAGGATACCGTGAGCCAATCTTTCGGAAACCAGCCCTAAATCCGAAGGACACCGCGATATTTATAGGCAGGATTTAAAGTATAAACTTGAGCGAATAAGGGTGAGTAGCCATGCTCCTATTTTCTAAGAGAGACAATCGTTTCGCCAAGGAGGAGGGGTGACAAATCTAAAACCTTATACCGAAGTAAATACTCCGCTTCGTGTTCTTGAGGGTTGTACGAATTTTGAGGATTGAGACATTTTATAGATTAAGAAATTGAAAATTTTTCTTCGACCCATATTTGTTTAAAACTGTTTTTCAATCTCGACTGAGTTTCATTTGAATGTTCTTCTTTTTAAACATTCAATAAAAAAATGTATGTAAAAAAAATGTGTTTAAAAATTAAACTGTTGTTTGTAACAACGACTTGTAAATTAATTGAAAGGAACTGGAGAAATGGTATCGACATTGTAAGCGTAAGTGAAAATGTTAACTATAGAATTTCCTCATGGTTTGCTGAAAGTTGTCGCAATCGAAGGTGGAATGCTAAACAGCCGAAGGGTTAAACCGAGTGATGCTTGGCTGACGTTGGATCGCTTGCTCGAGCTTTCTTGCCACACCCGTTTAAGCGTTTTCCGCCTCCGTCGAGAGAATATCTCTTTCTCTTTCAACGCGTTACTTCACATGCCAAGAACTGCGCGCATTTAGATAAGTTAAACTATAAATTAGACGGATCACTGGTAGCTACTCGAGGAAACGTTGTCAGCGCCTGAATATGCATGATTTATACAAGAAACTTTACGTACTATTTGACATCATTTGAACGGCAGAAAATAATTCGATCGGTTTCTGCGTTTATCTCAAATTTTGATTAAAATTTAATATTCAGTCGCATAAATTTGGCAGATAAGATTTTTCCGCCGCTTGATGTGAAATATTCATCCACGAGTGAAACGAAACACTGGCCAAATTTTGAGTCCAAACAGTTCAAGCATCATCTATTATTGAAAGTTAATGAAAAGCAAGTCGCTGAAATATGAATAAAATTAATTAGCAGCTCTTCCTAACATTGTGTCCGACAGCCGCTGATCCCTGGACGCTTTCCGCGGGAGCAAAGATACGCAAGTTGATTTAGGATTTGTAGCGGCAATCGAGCAAGTAGAAAGCTCGAACGGAATACTAATCAAAGATACACAAATTCCAAGGCTAATACTTCAAATCCCCTTCAGCTGGCATTCAGAAATTAAATTATTGGATTAGATAGCATGCATTGCCAGCCCTTCCATATTCTATTGCTATTCTTATGTTTTCTAATAAACGCAAAACCTTTTCATCAAGTGTGTCCAACTTGACGTGCTGCTTTCTACTGAAAACACTTGAAAGTATTTATTGCATTCATTCAAAACACTTGTCCAACTCTCCTCAAAAATTAATTTAGAATTCATAGAGTGAATTTGTTTCATTTTAATTTTATTATTATTATTATTTTTCAAAAAAAAAAAAACATAATAATAATAAATTTTAAGTTGACGATTTTAAAATTGAGGTTGACACATTTAACATCTTGTTTTTATTTGCAGATAAAAATAAGATACCTCCTTTCTTTTTTTCCGGCGTTACGTTGGTTTTGCGGCTCGATAGCTATATCTGCCACACTAAGAATGGGGCCGCTTATATTTTCATATCAATGATTTTATGACCGCATCTTTTCCCCTGAGAACTGCCTTCTCAGCGGGGATCGTAGGAAATCTATATTTTATCGTGCGTGAAATTTTTGCTATTTATTCGCGTATGAGAATTTAAATGTTTCCCAAAATATGTTGCTTCACTGTCGTACGGTGGTTACTCTCTCATTTTTTATCTTCTTGTCGACCATCTCTCGAAATATGCTTCAAAATCGTGTTTCGCTGCAATTGATTTGTTCTGAATGTTTTCAAAGTTTCAAAAGTATTTAAATAATTTTGTTTAATAAAGAAAAATAAAAATCTTTAACAATTCAATTTTCAGTGATTATAAATTAATTAATTTTAATTTTTACAATCAGTTGATTCTAATTCAATTATTTGTTATGTTGATTTTCAAAAATCATCAAAAATCATTTATTTCTGTTACAGATCGGGGTGGATGGAAAAAAGAGTAATAATCGAAAACACTACCTTGTGTGCAAAAATAAAGAATTAATGGAGAAAGATGTGAAGTTAAAACAGGTGCTACGTGTGATTGGTGAGTATTCATGACACCTATAACTCATCTCTTCCACCTAGACCCTGATCGTCCTTGCCTTGCAGTTATAAAATTCGAATGTACAGCGCCAAATGGACCGGAAAACAAAACGAAAAAATATTGAGTAACCGAGGAGTGATGAGAATAGGGAAAAGCTTACAACGTTGCATAGGAGAGCAAAAGAGAGCGGTGATTATGATACTGCGTGCATCCCGTTCCAGTAGGTTGAACTTTAATTGGAATATGGATCCGTTCCGACGTTTCCTGATATTCCGATAAATTATTGTACGTTCCATTTGCCCTCGAAGTACATCAGCGCCGTACTCTGATTTGGTCTGGCACCAATTATGATACCGATTTACGTTCGAGGCGATTATACGCCACTGTTCTTTTTTTAAAATAAGTGAGCTGTCAAAGGAAAAAAAGTTGCTAAAAAATTGCTTGCACAATGAATTCCATTACTGTACTGTAAACTCTTCTTCGCCTCTACTACCACAGTAGAAACAAAATTTGCTTACTTGGGCTGTTTCATCAGATGTTGAAATTTTTATTGGCTTATTTAAATCGCGGTTCCAATAATCTTGTATAATAATGTATGTGATATCAGCATAGAAATCATTAAAACAATGGGGAACGAGGAAGGAGTAGATGATGAAAAATGTGAGTCTTTGAACAAAAAAGATGATTAACGAGACATTGTCGAAAGTGACAGTATTGCATATATTATAGGTCAAGTCAAGAATTCATACAGGATGAAACGACTTGGGGTGGTAGAGAGCTGGTAGCCACGGGGCAGTGGCGAAGGTGAAGGGAGCCTTCGGAGACCGATGAGAAATGTCGAGCATTAGGTTCGGGATGGTGGGCAATGACGGAAGTTGATTCGCCACGATTCGCCGTGGGACTCCCATGGCCTTCGCGAGTTGTGATCTATGTCGGGTATATTCCGCGAGTCAGAGAGAAAAGGCCCTCGTTTTCCCTTGGGAATCTCGTGACGTATGCGGCTACCTGAGGAGAGAAAACAATCTTCAGTAATATATAGTTCGCTCTACCTGAGAGATGGCTTTATAGGATGAAATGATTCTCATTATGATACACCGAGGCGCGGATCGAATTTCTCAGATTGCAACTTCCATTTCATAGCACACATTCACGGCGTACCAATTTTATATTCATTAAAGTGCATTACTGTTTGTTCCTTCTCGACTGGTTATGAATAATCATTTGGGTTTCGGTATCGTTTCATCTGGGTTTTGTTTATGAACTAATAAACTTTTCATATCAATAGCAATATGAAATTCGAGTCGAGCTTCTGACAGTGGGCAATTTATTTGATCTTATATACAACGCTATGTTACAGAGAACATTAAGCGTTTCAGTGGTGCAAATTTTAATAATTCACTCATCAATTTTTCAATTAAAATTAAGATTGTTGCTGTTGTTTTTAGGTAAGTTCAAAAGGATTGATGCAAATAACAGAAACTCTGCGGTCATAAGTTGAGATTAGCTCAAATCTGTCTTTGGCTAAACGACTAGCTTGGTCGGAGCAATTCGCCCTTTGACCGAGAAGAATGGCTATCGGCTTTGGGAATACGTTTACGACCGTTCCGCGTCGGATAATTCTATTACCGGCGATTTTTTTTTGTTTTGTGCCATATCGGAATGGCATTTTCCACAAGACAAGGAAAAGCACATCTGCGTACCAGTCGTTTGTCAAACTGAATGAGTTCGCTTTGATGCGAGTAACCTCAATCTTGATCCGATTTAGAGTCGCAGATTTTTCTTTCGCAGAGCTATAAAAGAGGCATCACTGGAATATTTTTCAATAGCCCTAACTTAATTTTGATCTTTTGATTGATATTCTAAGTATTTGAAAATGATTCTAATTTCCAAATTGAATCTTTGCGTGCATTTGGAATAACAATAAGGATGAAGGAAGCAAATTTTATTCTCGGATATTCAAATCTAAAATCTTAATGTTAGAAACTGATAACTTGAAAGATACCAACCAATAAATAAGTTTGACGGCATGTTCGGCTCCAGCAACCAATTCCAGCAAAAGTGAAATTCAGTTATTGCTTGTGTTGTCTTGTCGTTTTTTCTTTCTCTCTTTTTTTTTCATATAACATACTTATCAATCTTTCGTGTCGCGGGCAAACTTCCCAACACTAAACGCCGGCGGCGCACTCGATATCAGATCATTTGCATGTCCTTTCCTTTATGAAAATTCTATAGTTTATAGCAACATTCGTATGTATTATCGTATTAGCATATTCCAGAAAAGACAGCAATCTCAATATTGGATAACACGCCAGGCTATATCGGCTTGTTTACTACCCCTTACCTCGTACACCCTCTTCGATTAGGGGGTGTACGCACACGTGTTCTCTTTTTGTACCGTAAACTCGTCGTTCTTTTTTCCCTCCCACAAATTCAGTCGTCAAATCTACATATCGCTTTATCTCATCTGTAAAAAAACCAAGAAATGTTCTGTTACATCCATTCTCCGACACGCCATTATCAAAATTATCTTTTCCCAATCCTCACTTCTAATTCTCCTCTCTCATGCTGAAAAATTTCCTTCGCACTATTGTGTACACTCCTTGAGCGCAAAATCGTTTCTATTCATTTTAATGAGATTTGCGGAATCTCATTCATTTCTGCGACTTTGAAGCTCATTCCATATCACATGTTTATTGAAAAAAAAAAACTTTTATTTGAGGAGAAATAAAAGCTACGATAATCGGTAAGAATTGAGCCGAATGTGGATATTTGGTTATATTATTTGGTCCCCCTTTCATTGGGATTGAAAAATTGAGTTATTTTTATATTTGAGATTCTGGCAAAAATTAATTTGTACTTTTTCAAGCTCTCTCATTTTACTCCACGTCCGTGAGAGTCCGGCATGTTGTCAATTTTATTTAGGTAATACGAAAGAGGTTTTCATCCTTTGATATGCTATGTACGAATGTCTCGTGTGTTGCCAAGCAACCGGGAGCAGGGTGTCTTCTTGTTCGCGTTATATCCGCCATGGGATTTTAAGCTGCTTCATTCATTTAGTCAACTGTCCCGTTTCGCGGACTGACCAGTAAAAAATTCATGGTTAGCCTTTCAGATCAGACGTTGTCTTATTTCTGATTTCATACTTGTAAAAAGATAAGGCGAAGAAACTATCGTATCTACTAATTTGTTTATTTTATTTCTGATGCTCTGGTTCGTATCGCTCCGACAAAATATAAAACATCAATCAGAAATCATTTTTTTTTATTCTTCTTCTGGTTTAAAGTATTTACTTTATCCATCTTTATTTGGACCTTGATAGAATTTTATCAGGAGAGGCTTTATAACAATGTCAAATAATTTATATTTAGTTTTGTGCCAGCTTGTTTGCATAGGATTAAGCAGTGGAGCCAGAGCGAACTCAATATTCGGTTATGGCAGGATTTGTATTTTTGTTCCATATTTTACGATGCCAATATGTATATATGCGAGTTTGAGGTGAAGGCGAAAAGGGAGTGAAAAAGCAGCGCGGCGTATAAGGCAAATGCCGCTGTGGGGGGCGAAATTGGGGTTGCGTCGTCGCCCAACGTCGTTCGAAGTCCACAAATCATACTACGAGACAACGTGCGTACGCGAATATTGCGGAAAACTCATTCCGTCGGTCTTACATCATTTATCACCATGGCCTGTTTGGAGGATAAAAAAAATTGCTACTTGTATTTCGATCGGCATATAGTGTAAATATTGTCTTTTATAAGTTTGACATTCAATGTTTGTGGGCTTGACAATTGATAACACAAAAGGTATAAAAGTTTTCAATAGGCCGGTAAAAAGTACGAGCGTCCCGCGTTGGGAGTTTCCGAACTCGAATTTGTCTCTCGAGTTTGATGATTCCATTCACCTATAGAAAGAACTACAATCGACTTCAGGCACTTTTCGTCATTGTATAATCTCGTATAAAAAAAGTCCTTCTCCTCCCTCCATCGTTTTGAGACTTTGAACTTTTTTATTTTAACTCATGTCATTTTTTTCTTTCAGATGGAAAAATTGAAACGTAGACATTTTTTTGGAACACGGTGGAATTCAACTGGATGGAAATTCCTTTTTTTGGGATCCGTAAAATCTGGCAACTAATCTCTGACGTTTCCATAGCTGATGCATTACCGGGAATGAAAATCGAACAAAAACTGTGACACCTCGTTCAACCGACTACACTCGTGCTAATTGCGAATCTGTAGGAACTTCGATATCGTACGAGAGAATCCTGACAAAAACTCGTTCAAAGCAACCAGCTGAATGATTACTTGCATCAAACCCGGTGCTGGGAAGCAGCGTACAATGCATAACGAGGAGGACCTAATCGGATGGTGTCGGAGGTAACTTCTAATACTGTTCACATTCAATCTTGACAACTTGCTAACGACGTGACCAGTTCTCGGTAACACAGATACCAAGCCGTATTATCGTATATTCCTGATAAGCTTCGACGACACTGCAAGAAACATTCCCTGATACC
The DNA here is from genome assembly GCA_030523145.1 of Trissolcus brochymenae. Taxonomy (NCBI): domain Eukaryota; kingdom Metazoa; phylum Arthropoda; class Insecta; order Hymenoptera; family Scelionidae; genus Trissolcus; species Trissolcus brochymenae. The sequence continues at coordinate 130,724 of JAQQRF010000475.1, forward strand.
AGAGAGACATCCATGTCCGACCGTTCAGGGCCTTTTCGAGTTCAATTGTCTTAGTGGCAAGCGCACGGGTTCGTGCTCAATTTCATTAATACGTTTAGGCGACTTGTCGAGTAGAAATCGTGTGTGTCTTGCGGACTAAGATACGAACGGGCGCGAACAACGGGATAAGGCCAAAGGTCTTGGGTGCTCTAGATGCCACTTTGGACTGTATCTCGGAGGCATTTATTAGTCCCGTAAACAGCGAGCGTCGTTTTCCAGTCGATGGTCTTCGGATACGGCCGCGTGTATATAGTTTGCATCGTACAGTTTCGCGAACTACTCGCGTCGTGCCGCGCCATGCCAGCGGCTCAATTCAATTTAAACTTTGGCCCGACGAAGAGAGAAGGAGAGAGAGACAGAGAAGAAGCAATGTGTATATATGAAAGACCAAAACACTCCGAGGGTAGGATCAAAATCGGTTCAAACGATTCGAGGAGAGAAACAGAACAAAGGGATTGCGATACCAACGCGCACGCGCCACCGGCACTAAATCGCACGAAATTAACGCGAGTTATTAGTTGACGATGATAATTAGAGAGCAATTGTGCGGAAAAGCGACTGGTTTAGAATTCCCCATGAAAATGCAAGTTAAATTTTCGATCGCCTGAAAAGCTCTGGATCTACTTTTTTTCTTATACATGAATCATTGAATAATATTGTTTGTTTTTATATCTAATAAAATCAAATCGGCTGAATATGCCAACAATTTTAACCGCCAGATATCTTATTTGAACGAATTTTCTGCATAAATATTTCCGAGGAATATATTTGTACTCTTTCCTTAAACTCGGTGTATGAGGAATATATGAAATATTTCGGATATTGGTTATCGTTTTGTTGAATTTCGTAGTGGGAGCACGCAGAAAACGTAGACACACACCGCTTATATACTGCAGTATGTATACATAAATTGTTAGTTCTTAGCTGTGTGTATATGTATGCGCCACTTGTTGGTAAACCTGCGTGCTTGTGCGTTTAAAGCATCTCTATAAAAGGAAGGCGAGTGACAAAAGTTTATTTATTTACAAGATTCAAAACAAAGGACTGTAAAAATGTACATGTGCTGGAAAAGATTTATCTTTGTTTGATCTTTGTTTGTTTGTTTTTTTTTTTTTGATTATTTATTATCTTTGATTAGAAAATTTTTTTTGGGCTATTTAAAATTGCACAGAAGCTCATCATGGTACAACTTTAATTGTATCAGAAGACTTGGCCAACTGGCATCGTTTGAATCGAAACATTTCTCATGAATAATTTTCGAGTGAAATCATTATTGGATATTAAAGACCAAGAAAGACGTCGCAGATTATTTTGTTTCGATGATTCATTGTAACCCTCGATTTCAGTGTATAAGCTTTTATGATTGTTGATGGTGAAATAATGCTATATGCACCCCACGCAGTACATAACGAAGCGTCGCGGCGATGCGTCTATGGATGGATATCGATGTATTAAAACGCACGCATTTGCATACGTGTGCTCCATTCCTCCACAGTTGAGGGCACGTATAGTTTTTAATGAGTCGGGGAACGCGCTTGGGCTCGGATCACGTCGTGGGGTTCGATACTCCTGGGGGACACTCTGTTGTCCCGAAACCCTCTGCGATACTCGTAACAGTGCCTGATTTATCGACATTCGTCGAATCGTCATTGCTGTAACGAAGTATAGCTTTTAAATCAAAAAATGAGGGTGGCGGAGGCCTTTCAGCTCACCGCGATATGCGTCTGATGAATGAAAAACTTAATTTCAAAGTCAACCCAACGTTGGCTGTTATTGTTTTATCAGACGATGCTTGAATGACTTATATGATTCATCCTCGAGCGAGCTGTTCAAATGCAGTCAAGGGAACGTTTTTAAACTTCACTCTCTCCTTGACGTTGGAAACAAATAATCGTATATTCATACGATCTCCATATCGAAATAATAAACAATTAATTGATTGTAAATTTAATCAAATAGTTGCCGTTGGATGGGCTTTCAAGCTTGGGAATAAATTAAACGTGACGAGGTTGAGACGAATGACATGTTGGGTGATGAGCGGAACGCTTCTTTCGCAGATCAAGTTTGATAGTAATTTATTTCGACATTTTCAAGTATTTCGCGATGAGAACAAGAGAGGAAAGATGTTGATGGCACGAGGGTAACTCCTTCTTCCGTGAAAATCTTGAGTTACTGTTTGAGCTGTGGAAGACGCCAGGATACGGGGGCAGGTGTCGCGGTAAACTCAGTTAATTAGACAAGAGGCAGCCATCATACCCCCGAGCACCCCCCAAGGCTTGTTAATAACACGTAATTACCATTATACATGGCAATACACTCTTCGAAGTCGGCGTTGCCGACCCTATTAGATAAGACGACACCTTATTATACGCAAACTAACGTCGGTATCGTGCTTACCAAACTTCGAAGTCCGTTATGTCGACGTTCTTCCATCCATCGCAAAGCTTATGCTGCTTTCGGTATCGCATTTCTTTCAACACCGCGAAACAACTATCACATCTACACGGCTGCAGTTTGTTTCAGTATTTACGTCACTGTACAACAGACACCTCCTATCGCGTTAATTTATTTTATGCCATCATAAGTGTTACCATAATTTTAGATCAATTTCAAATCAGGCGAAGGAAAAGATTATCCTCTCTCTTAATTAAATCTATTCTCGCTAAACAAAATAATTTAGCTCTTGTGTTTTTCATTTAAATTTTGTTTGTTTTTTTTTTTTTTTTTTTTTTTTTTTTTTTTTTAACAATCAAGTGTATAAATGGAGTCCTGGGATGAATACAATATTTGATGTCAATCAACATTTTCCAAGGTTTTGTTCTATTCAATTTTTTGCATTACTTTTCTTTTTGTTTTGATCTCTTTCACCAAGTTATGTAAATGAGTAGACTTTTTTTTCCACTGTTTCAAAATTACAAAACAAAAGGCGACTCAAGGTAAAAACATTCGTTGAAATAGTTTATACAGGAATTCAGTTGACAAAGAATGAGAACGAAGAAGAATGACCTTTCATCATAGTGGAAAAAAACAAGCGTTTTCAATGTAAGCAGCCAAATATAAGAGGGCGTTGAAAAAATAATGAAAATCGAGAGATGTTCGCTTGTTGTCGTTGATACAACTCGATTCGTGTGACATCTTTTAATTCCAACTTTTATTTGAACGAGGCTTTTGCAAAGTCAGCTCTCTACCCCCCCTCCCTTCCCCCTCCCCTTCTTATTCGCTCATCGTATTCCAAGCATTGTCTTTGTTAGTTTTACTGTTGTTTTCGTAATGGGATCATTTGGATTCTAATACGAAGCCCAGGCGACAATATGATTTTCGACGAACTGCGTATACTCTCTCGGTTCTATTTCTTCTCCTCATCTTGAGCGTCGTGCACTTCATATCGAAACAAACCCAACTTTTGCCAACGCCCCGCGCATTCAAACTTTTTCGCGCTCTGCTTCAACTTTTATTAGTTCCCGTTGAATGGAACTATCAGCTGAAAGCGCGCGAACCCTCGCACGATTCAAAATAAGCAGCAATTACGATACCGCCTTTAATTAAAACGACGTTGCTCTTGCGTCGTGGCGGCGCGCAAATTGTTCGCAGATTTTATTTTTATTTTTTTTTTTTTCAGATGAGAGCGAAGTTACGAAAAGTGCCCGGCCATTCTGCAGTGACTCCAAGGCGAGTGTAGGATGATTTCGATTTGAAAGGAGCGAGAGATGCATACGACGATTTTGAATGAAAAGTTTTGAAGGCAAATCGTTTCTCCGAGCGGGACGAACATCGGCATCTGAAAAAGTATTCTCATTTCATTTTAAGATAATCACAGACGCGCAAGCAAAATGAAAGAATTCTAAGCTGGCTCAAAGAAAGGCGACGTGAGGAAAAGGTTCTGTTGCGACGCGTTTCTTTGAGTTCATCAGAAGTAAGAAGATGGTGCGCGCAAGTAAAAAGGAAACTGTGTTCTTGTCATTATTTCATTTTATTTCATATAATTCGCCAGACGGATGTGCTTGGTGGCACACGCTCGAGCATGCGTGTATTCACGCGAGAAGCAAAGTCACCGCGGATGGCAAAGTGGTTCCTATCCAGCGACTCTTAAACGTGACACTAACAACCCTCGGCTACACACTGCCGACAAAAAGGAATAATAGTGAATGCAAGCATTTAGCATTTGGATACGCCTCCGACGAGAAGAAAAAAGCGAGAGACAAGGCCCGGACGGGGGCAGGCGAGAATGAGAAGCGTTCGGGACACGGCCGCGTTTGTGGCATTGAGAAACATAACCGTGAGATACATGTCGCGCGTTACACACAAACGCACTTGTGCAGCGTGCTCGCTGGTTTTGAGCGCTCTGTTTTTCAGGTGATTATGACATAAATAGTGAAAGAAACTCGCACGAAAATAGAGACTCGCGTGGAAATGAGCATGTCAAGGAAAGAGAGAGACAGAGAGAGAGAGAGGGTACAACACTGCTGCAATTAACTCTGCCCGGATAAGCGACTGAATGTCACATCATTTAATATGTTTGCATTAGGAGTTCCTGATGAGTGCGGATATTATAGATAAACGGAACCAGAGCTGCACGCTTCTCTGTTCCCAAATGAACGTTGATTCTGTTTAACCGCTTCTCTTGCATTTTTGTCATCCTTCGCGTTTTATACGTTGAATGTCATATTTATAGTAAATTAAAAGTGTCGACATTTGTCGCGCGGCGCCTTTTCAATTTATGTTTTATTTGCGCTTCTGAAGACATTAATTCAAGTCGACCCGCGAGTCAAACTGAAATGTTTGAAAATAAAAGATGTGTTTTGTCGTTTTATGAGAGTCGCGCATATAGCTGTAGATATTGTCAAGACAAATTTCTACTGCTTAAAAGTCGCATCTTTTTTATAACAATATACGTCTGTTACACAAAAGGTGAATTGATTTGCAAGATTTTTGTAGAACATTTTTTATATGCAATCATTATTAAGGTGGCTGTATCAATAATTAAAATATTTCATTCTACTATTTGTCATTTTTCAAGTTAGATAAAATTCTGAAATCAAACAGACAGACTTTGTTTATTTGAATATTTAATTATTTTTCGTTACGGCTGTTAATAATGTTTTTATTACAAAAGTATACATTAAAAAACGATAATATTTTGTTCTAGACCGTAAAACTATACAATCACCTCAAATGTGAGCGACGTATAAATATGCAAAGCTTGAATGGACGACTTTTCGCACCACTGGAGATTGACAAAAGTTAATTACAATAACAGTTGAATTTTCAAAGCGCATTTTTCATTTTTCGTTTGAATTGTGTTGGGTACACATCAGAAAAGGTCCAACGCGATGGTATTCCGCGGAAAGTGTGTAATTTAATAATGTCGTTTAATTAAATTTCGTTTCAAAGTCCACGGGCAAAACCATAGAATAACATAAGGTCGTACATCGAGATCATGAAAAGTCGAGAGCGTAATTTGCGTTAAGCTAACTCTCTCACCGCGGCAGAAGCAATCCGCTGCTATAGAGTGAGAACTCGCGCGGCGGTAACGTTTGACTATCTTCGACGCACGCGAGTACAGAGCGTAGAAAATTTCATTGCCTCGTTTGGCTACCGTCCTGTGTGCAAGTGTGACTATACAAATGCCCGAGTTATTAGATGTACAGGTCAGACCTGCAGTATACCAAGGCATTTAGACCTTCTCTCCGACTCATCAGCTTTGTAGCGCGTCAGTGGCGTATAGGGGGCACTAATAACATACCACTGGCGACCTCAAAAACACGAATTTTCACTTGAACTTTACGCGCCAATACACTCAAGCCGCGTTGAACGTTCAGCTAAGAGCAAAGTTAATTTTTTTAATTATCCTAACAATTTTTGCCACTGTATCATCTCGTCGACGTGAAAAGTTGTGCCGTTAAGGAATCATTCGTCCTTACAAGAATGTCCGAAAGCAAAGTTCGCGCCGGTTGTTATCTGCGCTCTCTCGCCTTTTGATGATTTCCCGACATGGTCGTCGTGTGCGTAACCAAATGGAATTTGGGTTACATTGGCTTTAAAATATAACGTCCATCGCAAGCGCACATACATACACACACGTAGGTCACATCACTGTTTTTGTACATGCACGCGCCACAGGAAGCTTATCGTGATCTTTATTTAGATGAAAAATATTATGTAGCTATCTTAATGGAAATGCGCACCAGATTATGTTCAAAAATTAATAATCCAACTTGCTGACTTTCCTAAGGAAACTACAATGCGGGCTTCGCTGAATTCGCGATAATCCTTTGAAACGTTCATCCTGCGGTGATACCGTCAGATTTGACGAAACGCAAGCTCTCTCTCACTCTCGCATCTCGGCCGATTAGAATGATAATTTATTTGTCCAGCCCACGCGAATTTTCGTCGCGACTAACAACGTGAGTCTTTTTTTGTTTTGTTTACGACGTGTGCTAAAACAGAGTCGCGGTCCTATTTGTTATCATTAAGTTTGGATCGCACGAAAAGCGCGTATTAAAAATTATAGTCGCACGACTGGCCAAAATTTTAATTTCACAAAAATTAATGTTTCAAAACACGAGGCCCTTTTTGGATGTACGTACGCCAAAAATTGATCAGCCTCAAACTTGGGCATACATTAAAATGCCTCTACTAATCAGTTAATGGTGAGTTCAGTTTAAAGTCGCGGGCGCACAGAAAGAAGATGCACGATTATGGCGCGAGATTCCGTGCGAAGATAATGTTGTTGCATCAGAGTCGCGTCACAGTTTAGTCAGCAATGAAAACGTACTACCGGCCATATTTTAATTCTTCAGACAAGCGTTTCGCCCCGCGTCGACGTAGATGCCCTTTCTTCAGCTCGGCACTTCGTGCTCAGTGCGACGGTTGACATTACCGCGCATAATATTTAATAATTATTTTCATTAAAGTTGTAATAAAGTTTAGAATACTTTATTAATTTATAGGACAGGCAGAGCGCGTTTAAAGGGTTGCTCGGGCAGCGCCATTCGTATCAATTATCGTCGCTCACCGTCGCGGATTAAGAACGCGCTCGTCTACGCGGCGCTCTTTGACGATTAGAGCCCAACTTTTGCGCAAAATTTGACCCGCAAGTTCTCGAAGAATGGCCGCGCGGCAAGGATCTCCCTATAGGCTCGACCGCGACCAATGCAGTACCCCTCGCTCGGTTAATAAGTAAACAAAAGAGGACCGAGTAATGAAAAGTGTGTGTTTTTGTCCATTCTCGCGTATCCTTTGAAGCGCTCCTCTCATTTGGAGGAGCTTTAAAAATGCGGCAAAATCTCTTTTCAGACAGTGCGCGCCACAAATGAGAAGAACACTGTGTTCTTTCTTTCGAAACAAAAAGCGTCGGCGGACTGCTCTTATTTTGTGTCCGAGACAAGTTGTCTTTCTTTCTGGGTAGCGCGTAATTCGCAATTGAGCATGGAGAAGACTGTATCATAAGCACTCGAGCTTACACGAGTGCAGCCCCGGCCGAATAAAAAAGGGGACTATTTGCATTAGTTGCTACTCGCGTCGCGAATATATATATATATATATATATATATATATATATATATATATA
>JAQQRF010000476.1:0-84856 GCA_030523145.1 Trissolcus brochymenae
AAATTTCCAAAAAAAAAAAAAAAAACAATGAATACCAATATTATTTTTATTAATCAATTAATATTTTTCTCATGAATTATTTTTTACGTACCGAAAAAATTAAAAAAAAAAAAATTAAAGATTAATATTTTAATTGATTAATAAAAATAATATTGGTATTCATTGTTTTTTTTTTTTTTTTTTTTTTGGAAATTTAATTATCCAATAAAAAATAATTACGTTGTTTTTTTATTTTTACTTCAAATACAAAATTTTCTAATAAATTTTCTAATAACTATTTTTTGATAAGAAATTTTTATCGGTTCGAAAATTAATTAAAAAATTGAGTTGACAAACAGGTAGAACGAGTGAGTGCGAAAAATCAAGGGGACACTGGGCAGTATATATTTAAACTATTTAGTCGTCATTATGCAAGTTGGTGGTTCGCAAAAGACAAGATAAACACAAGTTAGCAAGCCGAAGCGTTGGGATAATGTCAGAGGTGGACTGTTAGTTTACACCTGCGTAGAAGCGCATGCTCGATCATACCGCAAACCAACTTTCTTCTTGTTTCTCGTACCTAAAGGTTACGTGCCTCAACATAAATCAACGCCCGTGTATCGAGCGTCGGATAACTGCGGATTCGCAACCGCAACGTACGTGCTAGATGTACACAAATTGAAACGAAAAGTCGAATTTATGAGAATCGCAGATCATTCTTGACAACATTTAGATATTACGAGAGCGTTATTCGCAATCGAAGCACCACGCATGAACGAGCCTACGTACCGTGAAATCGTGTAACGCGACCGCTAAAAAATCGACATGTCGACATCGCCGAGCCAAGATAAAGACATTTTTTTCTCCCTTTTTTCTTTTTCACGAAATTGCACGAAATGTATAGCATTATTACTGCAAGTGAATCGAAATCTGCGATAAGAATATCGATGAGAATGTAGCCTGTTCAATAACAATTTATGGCTGTTTAGTCAATTCATTTCGCATTCTTGTCTGCTGCAGATCTCACTTGGTCTCTGAGAATTTCTCCAAACTGGAAAATCGACTGTATAGTAAATAGCGTAATCAGTCGACCTGTTATTGTTTAAGCTGAAAAAATAATTGTAAACTTTTTGTTTGATTCAAAATGGTATTTTTCTCAATGTAAAATTTATATGAAAATCCATACATCTATTACAGAAATATATATATTATGAGATACATATCTATTACGTATTTATATAATTCTGTGATATTGATTATTTTCTTTTCCTTTATAGAAGTGCATCAGAATATAATAAACAGAAATATATGAATTGAAATTCGAAACAACGCTTGGTATTTGTCGGAAATTTAAAAATAATATATACTAAAGTGAGTTCCGAGCATTGATCTGAATTACTGACGATATAAAATACAGTTTTCTAAGCCTGTAAGTAATTTTCATACACTGATGTTAAGCCGTCAGAGCACAGATGCAGTTTGAGCTGTTATTCTGTTGCAATAATATAACAAAAATGGTTTTCGTGTTAGCATGGGGTAATTAAATTGAATATTCATCAGTGATATGTAGCGGTAGATGTTCAATGCCGTGTTGAAGTTCAAAATTCGCCGCAGAAAAAATCGTATCGTATTTGCATTTTTTTAAAATTCTTTTGAGTGTTTCATTTTCTGTTTACGTTTTTTTTTTTTATTTACCAGATAAAAAACCAACAAGCTTTGCATAACGGAAATCAGTTTTCGTATTATTTCTTGAAAACTGTAGCTAAATTATAATTCATAACATTCATTGTATTATATATCTGTTATGTTGAATAAAATCATAACAATTAATTGTGTTTAATTTTTAAATAAAAATACAAATCAATGAGATTAAGTGAAAACGAGGATAACCTTGTTATCGGTGTGATAAAATATTTTGTATAAGAAACGCTTTCAAGTAGACGAAGAAAAATATAATTACAGAAAAGGAAAAGAGAAAACGCAAGCCAAGTATATTTTAGCGCGTTTCATTGTCAAAGTCCGTCTTGCTCTGTAAATTATTGTATCCATGCTGAAATGAGTACGTGATATTAGAAGGGCAGAAACGCTATTAGCCCATCTGTCTTACTGATAATGGTTACACGACCACATGTAAGAGCAGTCATTCAACCATGTCCGTAAACTCGTTTAAGAAGAAAAAAAAACATAAATAAGACGAGGTAATTGCACACATTTCGTTACGTTTTAAACAATTTATGAAAAATTGTTATCTAAGGATCGACAGGCAATAAGAAATTGTAGACAATTAACGTTTTGAGAAACACACATCGGGACGCAATTAATTCTATTCCCGCGAACATAAATTCAGCCCAATTATTCATATTTCCATCTCGATAACATATCATCTTACCCGACTCGTAAACAAACAGGGGATCTCGTCCATTGAATTTCATTTAATTTCAAAAAGTTCACAAATCGTTGAGCGTTCATCGCAATCGATTCGAAAAACGAGACGATCAGCCAGGATTGATGTTAGAACTTATCCGGTGACCTTTTTAATTATCAGACAAGACGAAGTACCATCTGTCACAGCGTATAATCAACTTTGCTTTTTGCGTCTTCCCAGTTTCTGTTTTTAATTTTCGACCCCATTTCCACTTTTTTTATCTGATTTGAAATATATAAATAGAGTCAAACGCCTCTCTCTCTCTTTCTTTCTCTCCTTTCCATGTCCACTGTTCCCTCGCTTCTTTTACTTTCGAAAGTTTTGGATAATCAATCTTCCCAGAGTGGCACATCGGTTACGAATGTTTTCACGGCGATAAATTTTCCAACAAAGTCATGAAAATAATCAGTAAAATTGTGCGGATATGTAGGGCACAATCATGCCATTGAACCCTCTAATTTCAAGTCTCTAATTTCATCCGCGTCCTCCTTCGGGCTTTTCGCGATGTCACGATTAATAAAATCTTAATCTCTCGTTCTTTCGTTAGGAATTCATATCAAGATCATGCGATTTCATTACTACGTATTTCAGCCATTATATCTAGATTACCCTCTAACAATGAATTATAATAATGCAGCATTCGTAATTAGATGTAACTGGGAAGTCGGCACGGGGTGCACATCACCGGCAGTAATTTTCGGATAGTTTGATCAATGGTAAGTAAGATAATGAGAGTTTGAACATCGTTTCCCGCGAATCAGCCGAAAGATAACAGTTGGGAATCAAGAAATTTAATTAAAGATTCCTCTAATGTCTCGAAGACTTGCATGCCAATGCTTCCCGGCCAAGCTACACGTTCATTAGTGAACATTTTTTGAATCAATTTTATGGGTTTATAATTTTTAACCGACTTATAATTATAAAACATGTTATCTTAAGGAGACACTTTGATCAGACAAAAATTATGAAGCTGACCAAAAAACCACAGTACCAAATATTGCCAGAATGTGAGTCCGCTGAGATATGTGTGACGCAAATTTACAAGTTTAAAAATTCATTATAAATAACCGTAATAAATATAAATCTTTTGAAAAATCAATTTTTACGAAATTTTACATCAATATTTTATTGTTTAAAGATAAGTATATATGTGTTTTTAATGAAAAATTGTGTTTATGTAAACTATAAATTGATCGATCATATATAAAAAGTTATTAAAAAGCAATAAATTATCAAAAAATAAGAAAAATAAATATCAATTTGCACTCATTTGTTGGAGATGATAATTTTCATGATAAATTGTAACTAGAAATTATAAATAATAAACAAGATCAGAGTAAAAAAGGTTAATGGCATTTCTTGGGAGCACCATCTTGCTGTGCCGTGATCTTGTAACTACTTGTTTATCCGTTGATGGTGTATCGCAGACCATGAATTAATATGCTTTTGACAGAACAATGAATATAGTTAACATCGTTACACGACGCGAGATTTGAGAATAAGCGGAATTATGAATCACGATTTATGATCGGTCTGAAAAAGAACGCGATCCCGTTATTATTGTGTGACGCGCGAATAGTGAAAAGAGCCGAACAAACAAAAATAAATAACGCAAAACAAAAATTTGTTCGAAAGTGTTTTTCTTAGTAACTAATGTGTGAATTTGTAATTTATGGTTAAACATTTTTGCGCGTGTGTGAAATCTGTTGGATGTAAATTTGTCGACACTCAGAATGTGTATACACGATTTATCTTTTATTCAATTTAATCTTAAGTTTCTCAGAAAAGAGAATGTTACGGCCGCTCGTACTGGAGTTTAATTGCTAGAATATCGCGCGTTGAGTTTGTCGTATAATATATACCATTCAAACAATAGATCCTGACTCATCAACAAGTATTCACTTTTGGTTTTGGGGTCAGGCATTTACAGAGAAAGTAGAACTAATCTGTTACAACTGACAATTATTCAAAATACCACAATCACTATTTTGAGTAAATAATTTTTCAATGTAATTTTAACTTTTTAGGAAACATGCTATTCCACATAGACAAAAATATATTTTATATATTTCAGTTGCATCATTAAATTAAGGGCCGGATACAATAACGAGACTAGCACTCGAAGGTTATGTTTTTAAAACTAAAAAGTATCGAGAAAATTATTGATTTCGATATACTTTAACTAGCTAAGTTGTCCTTTACATCAAAGCAAATATCTTGGCCACTTAAATAATATCGAAATCAAACATTTCCTTGATACTTTTTTGATTTGAAAAAAGAGCCTTCGAGTGTTAATCCCGTTATTGCATCCAGCCCTTCAAATATTGTACATACACTTCATTTATAATTAACTTATAAAATTAATTACAAAATATAAAATACACATATATTTTTTCATACATTTTTGTCCCTGAAGAATATTTTCGATTTTAAATCAAACTGTTAATGAAATTAGTGTTACTTATGTTAATGAAGAATCATCCAATTTGTATTAAAAATTTAATCACAGATGGTAAAACTACCTGAAATAAAACAATAATTTTGGCAATTTCAAACTAATGATAACTGGGGCATGCTTTATCGTAAGAGATAGCAAATTTTCTTATGAAAATTTTACTGAACTTACAGCAATATTTCGTAGTTAAAATTCATTAGCGTTGGAAACTCGTATTGCCAATAAAACTTTATTTACAAGCTCCATATTATTTTTCTCCATTAATAAATTCACGAATAATAATTGCAGTTGAATAGTTAAAATAATTGTTAATTAGTTTGATTTTAATTTATTATATCTATCATTTTATCGTTTTATCATAATCGAACGCAAAAATTATGTCTTATTATAAAACACTTAGACACTTTGTAAGTTTGTTTTTCTTTCATAAAACATTATTTCTATTTTGGAACAAAATACTCATTTTGCAGTCAATGACATAATGTTTCATTGGATTCGGTTTTGCCGTAGTTCATTTTAATTATTATTAATAGTTTCAATATGTTGAAATATTTAAAAAATCAAATAAACAAAAACTCAAGTAACGTGTGAAAGCAGCACGTTGGTAAGAAAATAGAAAAATGGAATAAAGTATATAGTAGCAAGTGCAACGTTTCGCATCGTAAACCTTAGTCGCTACAATTTAGATGCCTTTCTAACACTGAATTACTACTATCAAATCACGTTTGATCACAAATCTGTAACTAAAACGCAATCAATTGATTGGAAACCACATGAACCAAATTAAAGAAGATGTTTCATTCAAAATTAATGAACAATCTCCAAATATTATTTAACCGAATTGTTGGCCCATTTTTTATTAAAAACAATTAACCGCTTGAATGTTAATGCGACTCTTTGTTATCCGAAATAATAAAGAGAATTGTTAATGATCGTGAAGCTCTGTACAAACACTTTTGTTAAATGTGTGCAGACAAGCGTTATTCACATCAAGCTATCTATAAACGTTTATTGCGAAGTCAAACGATCATGTTCGAAAATCACGTTAAATTTTCCGTCATAAAAGTTTTTGACTGATTAATAAGTAAAACAATATATTGATTGACCATCGTTTACTTTTAGAATTCCTGTATTCGTGTATTAGTTTATTTATATTGAACGATCGCTGAAATTTGATGAACAATATTTTCCCAATTAAAGTGAAACATATTTTTTTAAACAATTTATAAGTATATGAAATGAGTACATATAATTTACTAAGACCTAAACTGCCGAAAAAGTATCAAAGTTCTGAAGAATTGAAAGCTGATATCAGATATAAATGATAATCGAAAATTTTACATTGATATGCAAAGGTAAAAAGATACGATCTGTGGGAGGACGCGCGAACCCAAGCACTTCAAGAGGGTACTGAATAAAATAGCAATTTCGAATCTGAATATGCAACGATGAATCAAATCGAAATCATCAAAAGATAAAAAAATACTATTAATAAACAAAAGATTCATCTCTATTTTGCAAAAAACAACTTCAATCAGCTCCAAATTGAAATTTAAATTCGCTTTTCAAAATTGCATCAAAATTGCGATCGAAATTTAATTCATTTTGAGAAAAAACGTTAATTTATATATCGACTGCAATGTGTAAAAAAATCGTTCGTGATCCAGTTGATTTTATCCAGTTTTTTCTGTCTCGAATTTCTATTATTTCCTGTGAGTTTTATTCTTGTTTAATTTTTGACTTTTTTTCAATTTGGTTCGAACGGAAGAATGCAATTCCACGTTTTTGCTATTTCATGAGAAAATGTATACACCTTGGGACATGCTGAAACAAAATGAGCCTGAAAGGTATGTTATGAGATGCTCAGCTGAGAGTCATTCGACTGCAGAATATATTGGAGTCGGGTTCAAATATTTAAACGCTATTACCAAGCAAACAGTAGCTTCTTGTATTAAATCTAACGATGTACTTAATTATTATCAATTTACTCAATGCAAAATTAAATTTCCAATTTTCAAAATGTATAACAAATGTTGTATTCATTTTTTTAATAATATCCTATATATAAATCTTGTTGGAAATAATGACTGATGAGAATTAAACAATTTATTTTAAGTTTAACTTTCAGTTCATTTTCGTATTATGTTAAAACTTGTGTAAGGAAGATACGTCTTTTCAACTCTCAGTTCTCTCGAAAACACTGATTAAATTTAACTAAGAACGAAAATTAATTTTTAATCCAATTTATTTAATATTTTCACAAAATTTACATCATGTTTATGATATTATAAAATATATTATATATGTACCAAAAATCATGTTTGAAAAATTTGTTAAAAAGCATGTGAAAAATGTAACACTTTTTTATGAATAGTATCTTGGACTGAAACTTTGCAGAAAAAAATTATGATAAAAGAGCGCATTCTAGTATAATTCGTACGAATGCGTGAATTCCATGCTGTTAGCGTAATTTAATGAGCACGGGTTGGAAATAATCGTGTCGACCATGGTGGGAGAATATCGCGAGCTTAAAATGGTGTGACTTTCTGTGGATACAAATGCATCTTCTGATGAATTTCGTAGTTACTTCATGAGTTCGTCTATTCACATCTCTCTGAAGTGCAAAACTTTTGTCACAAGCTAGAGATTCATCATCGAGATAACTGTCAACTGTCAATCCAACGTCAAATCAAAAATTCGTTGTACTTTCAAACACAATTGCATAATTGATCATATTGATAAATAAAAAATAGAAAATGTTAATTAAAAAAAATGCATAGAACAATTGTATTTTTAATTTTCATAAATCTGTCCTCTTCCCAACTTGCAAATTTTCAATTGCCCGCGGCATTCCAATCTCAGCTTTCAACTCTCCTCATAATGACTCTCCAATATTTTTTCAACCTGAGATTTTGACAGATAAAAACAATCATGACTGTGCGCAGACGTGGTTTCGTCGCGTGTAAATGAGCATACGTATCTTGTTTATCTTTGTCTATCTACATTAACAGGGGCTTGCGTTCCCTCGCTCGCTCACAGACAGACTTCATCACATATGACAGAGGGATAAACATTTCTGTCTGAAATCAGTGGGCGAAACAATGGAGAGCGAGTTGGAGAGCGACGGAATTATTAAACCTAGGTTCTCGTAGAAGTAAACCTCTCTGGTCCGTGAATGTGCTCAGGCGTGTCATAATTTTGTATGTCCGAGAGACTTTGTGTACAATTATACACGTTAATGCGTTGTCCGTTTGAATGTTTGGACAAACGTGAGAAAACGTTTTGCAAGAGCAATCAAACGCCAGGCTGCGTGAAAAATAATCATTGCTGTCGTTATTAACCAGAACCGCCACGACGTTGACACACGTCCGGCTCTGTCAAGTGGCGCTCGTGTTTCTGAAAAGTTTACTCGCAAAATCATTTTGTCATTCGAACGAACGATTATTCACTCGGATATATGATAAAAGTTAATCTCCTGTGAAATGATTGCACTGTGTTTTTGTATTCTGTACATGATTTTATCGAAAAGATGTGATTTACATGACAGGTAATTAAATTTTCAACCTATCTGACAGTATTGAACTGGGAAAGTGATTATTTATCTGCAACTAATGATAATTCGCTTGTAATGAATCATGCGCAATTATGAAAGAGAAAAGGTTCGCTCGATCGTGAGAGAAAATTCGTTAATCGAAAACAAAAGCTCATTCAGTTACATTGTTCCAGCCATTTTTTCTTCCTCTTGTGTGGATGGATATTTTTTCGTTTCTTCCTTTCTGATTTTTTTTTTTTTTTTATTTTTTTATATAAACTTTCCACTAATTGCGCCGCGGAAGAGTCGCGGGTGAAAAAGAAGTTGTCTTTTACTTACGAAGCAACTTATTTTTTTCCATGATTAGTAGCAAAACGTATAATTACAGTTTGCATTGAAAAAGAAAACAGTATAGAAATGTAAAATTACATTTGATCTGTAAAATTAATATTTGAACGTGTATAACATTACATTATATACAACTACAAAATCAAAATATAAGATTACAGTATGAGAATAAAAAATTACGTTTTCGTATATGTAAAAGTACAGTAAACTAATGTAAAATCACATAAATTCGTGTAAAATTACACACTCAAATTCTAAAATTACCATACAAATGCAAAATTTCATTTTCTAAACATGAAACTATTTTCTTTTCTTATAAATTTACAGTTCAAAACTGTAAAATCTGAGTACTACATGATGAAATTACATGATGAATATCAAGAATCATCAACATCATGTAACTTTACATCTTCATCATTGTTTTTACAGTGTTGTAAAACCATCTTACCGGTGTAGTGTAAGGTTGGCATGCCAGTCGAATTCCATCATGTCTCAGTTCCTCCTGCAGCAGAGTTCGAAGTTGCATCCTGGGGATCCTCACAAGTTCCGCCTTGCCCTCCTCATACTCGTCGACGAATTTCGTCAGTTCCGGTCCGCCGCTGGAGGAGCTCGCCGTGGGCGAAACCCTCTGGGCGTCTTTCTCGCTGACCGGTTTCTCCGACGAGGTCCTGGAGGACTTGGAGCTAACATTGTCACAAAAGCAGTCGCTCGCGTCCTCCAGTGTAAAATAGACGCTCGCCGCGCCTTCCTCGCGCAATGTTTTCACCGACTGGAGCAAGCGCGCCCGGTGAGTCTGATTGAACACGCCGATGGCATCGAGATCAGGGTCGCCAATCTGTTTGCAAATCTCAAGGTCGTCGTACCCGTTATCGATAAATGACTCGGAGTACTGGCCCAAGTGAAGCGACCGCAGCCACTCGACCACGATGTTGCTCGCAACAGTCATCCTCGTCTTGTGATAACGTTAATTTTGAAAACGTTCCTTTCAATAGTTGTAAATGTTCTTTGATTTGTTCAATTTTTTCCGACAAAAGACGTCAAAGGGAGCGTTTGATGGCAGCTACTGTGCTGGGACGTTGCAAAAATTTGACATCGCGTGGGTGCTTATGGAATACGAAATTATTGTAATTTAATTTCAGTTGCAATTCGAGAATAATTGAGAAGGGCAAATAATTTTGGAGCAATACTTTTGTTTCGCAGGAATCTCGGCAGGTTCGGGCGATTGATGCGACCGAGATAGCTTCCCAGCTGCGAGCGGTCGTTACTCGCTCGCTCGACCTTGAGACCCGTTCCGACTTCTCTTGTTTCCTTTTGACAGGAAGGAGACCTGCAGATACCTTTCTCTTTTGCAATTTATTATTTGTATTACAGCTTTGGCTGTGTGACGCACGCGTCAACGATTATTTTGTTTAATTTTGTTGTCGTAGTTTTTTTGTTGCCACTTTGAAAAGTCGCCTCTGCGAATGTAGCTTGCGAAATTTTCAGTTAAAGTGGACGCCGAGGCAGTTTCGTTGCAGGCCACAATTTAAAACCGATGCGCACCAACCAAGAGGTTATTATTATTGGTCAGCTTCTTCGCGTCAACCGGTCGTGTGTTTGACGATCAAAAAGTCGGATCACTAACGCACTCGATGGTATTTCGTTGGACTACCTGAAGTAGTTTCCACACTTGTCACTTCACTTTTCACTCCTCCCCCGTTGCTCCCCACGAACCCGACCGAATTCTTTGCCAGACACTTCTTTTTTTGTTCATTCAAAACTTCGTCGTTTATATACGTTTAATTTTTTTTCTTTTCCCTTCTCAGTCAAGTTTTGTAACTCAAAAACATTTACATGACGCGTCGAACGACGTGCAAAAATTGTTTTTATTTTTTTCTCGTTTTTTGTAAATTTGTTTGTCTTCTTTGAGCGGCTTAAAATAAGTCAGTCAAAAGTACAGTCTTAGGGTGATGATAATTGCTTTGATCTATACAAAAAGGCCAATTCGTTTTCTTTGCTTTTTGTTTTCCCCTTCTTGTGTTTCAAGAAGTTTCTTCTTTGCTCGTTGTTGTTTTTTTTTTTTTTTTACTTTTGAGTTGTTCGATATTTTGGTAAAAGTGCCAAGTTGTTGTTGCTTTTTGTCTTTTTTCACATGTTCGTCGGATGGAGTCACATCTCCATCATTTCGTGCACGAACTCGAATGGCCTGTGCGACGAATTTGACCGTTCATAATTGCGAGCACATCGCAGTTGTCGCGATCCTGGAGCACCGCAACGATACGGGACGCGTGACCGAGACGCCGCATACGGCTCAACTGATCCGAGTTATGCGCGAGAGGGAGCCACTCGTCCCGCTGGTGTCGCCCCCCGCGCGACGCATCTGACACCCATCCCCACCTGCGACGGTTCTCCTTTCCACGCCGAGTATCCTACCGGCTTTGGAAATCGTCTATCGTCTCTGCACCGGAGGAGAAATCAGCCGCCGCGGTCACCCTTTGTTCGAGAACATCATTCAAAATTAGGAAAGCAAAGAAATGAAGCCGAACCTCGACTCGCTCGTGTGTAACATTTCATGTGTTCATTACCGAACTGATATGGCGAATCCGAGAATTAACCTACAAAAATGTTCGCAAATTGGATCAATTCGCGTATCACAATATTTTTATTTTTGATTCTTATCGCCAAATTTTTTGTAACAGTTTATTAGCCCTGTCCTGATGCTAATATGACAGTTTATTATTGTTTACATATCAAAAATAGTGTATAGACGGATACAAATAATTAGAACAGTTATACCAATGTATTCTTAGTATTTGAGTTGCTATTAACAATTTACAATATGTAAAATTCAAAATACTTAAACACAAAATATATGTTGAAATATATTTTATATAAATTAAATATATAATTATATATCTCGTGTATATGTCATTTATATTTTATATTTCAAAAGAACTGGCAATATCTTATGTAAAATTTGTATAAATATAATATAAAACAAATATAAATAAATTATAATAAAAATATAAAATCCACATATATTTTGACTTATATTTTCGACCGTATGGGTTCGTAGCAAGAAAGGGTCAAACCTTCAGAAACAAGTTTGAAACAAGTTAAACTCCATAATGCGTTTCCTTAAAATTTATGCAAATGCAACTAAAAAGTCTAATAGTAATCTTACATATGCAAGATTACTTCCAAATTTGTTTACATGCATTTTTTATATTTTTTCTTAAAATTCTTATTATTGTTCGACAATGTCCTTCATTTCCGTAAACCAATTGTTGCTAAATTTGTTATAGTGTTTTTTTTCTTTTTTTACCTCAGGGTTGAAAGTTTATTATAATGTTTCTTCAAAGAACGAAAAATTTGGAGATCATCGCATAAATAATAAAAAAAACAACATCGCAAATATAAAATATGCATCTCTTTATATAGCCTAAGTGAATATTTAGTGGATGCAAAATTATCCTTGCGTCTGTCCTGAATAAAATGATCGAACATTCGTAAACCCATTATGTATTGTAAGGACGTTGAAAGTTAAACAAAAAGACATATGTCGAAATAAGTTTTGATGTTATCACATCAGGATAGTGTACTAGGTAGATGTTCATTGACTGATCGTATCGATATAGAAGTCCTCTGACGCTGAAAGTTCAAAACGACAAGTAGCTCTTGATAATGTGACATGACATTGCGTGCTGTGGACACAAAGGACACTGATGAATATGTACCCTCCGCGCGACAGATATGCCACGAGGGTCCCGAGAGATTATTCCTTCTCTAACTTGAACTTATTATTTCAGGTTTTGAAGTCATGTAATGATAATCCTTTTTAAATTTAGTTTTAAACTAACTTTCATGGTATGAACAATTATTCTTATCACTTAAAATGACTGATAAAAATTTACTGAAATACAACATTTTCAAAATTGAATTTGTGAGTGTTTTTTATTAAATCTACTAAAAAAATTTTTTTAAATAAAATCTTTTAACCATTTTCCAAACTTTCTAAGATGAAAATTTCACTTCAGTTGCCATCGGCACCTGCGGTAAGTCAACATGACTAACACGTGACCATCAACTTTCACAATACTAAGGAGTCACTAAAAAATTTTTTTGAAGTTTTATTCGGTTTTGTATCATTTCACTTTGTTCGTTAAATTTATGAATTCAGAGCTACAAACAAAGAATCATATTGTAAAGACGTCAAATGAAAAAACTTTGTCACGGCGTAGAGGAAAAAAGTTTTTCTTTAATGAAAAATAATTTCAGTTTCCAAGGATGTGCCCGAGTGAATAACTTTGCGAGACACGAATCGTGGCAGACAATATAGTTTAAAAACGACAATTTTTGCGTCGCTTTTCTGGCATGTAACCAGGCGCTTCAAAGTTTTTCGCATTTGTTGGCATTTTGACGGCAACTATTTTATGACCCAAGTAAATTGAAGCTAAAAGTAGCAAAAAAAACTGTTGCCGCAGTCAATAATCATGCAAGCGACATTTCTGAGATAAACAATGCTCGATTATAAAGTAATCAAACGTTTAACAATCAAATTTCCATAGCGAAAGGGATACATAGAGAATTCTGATTACTATGCAAAAGAGTGGATGGAATATTTTTAAAAGAGTATATTTTGCTACTGAAAAAAAGGCGCTAAAGTTTTTATCCATCGCCTATAACAAAGCGTTAATCCTCGAAACGATTCTGTGAAAAGCTTTTGTCCTTGACAAAAAGTCGGAATTGTCTGACTTTCCTCACGGAAACGGCACGCCTGGCGTGCAAGATAATGGCCACCGCGGCTACATCTGCTTTGCAAGACTTAATTTGATAAAGTCAAATGAAGAAACTTTTCAAATCAACAGCTGGATCTTGGAACATTGATTAAATCGGTTCGCCAGTGACACCTTCTTCTCAAGATAAATCCATCCATATAATTTTATCTACCGCGGCGCATAAAAACTTTTAAACAATTTTTCTTCTATCCTTTCCAAAAATACATTTTTTAACAAAATAAAATAAAAACTTCAATTTTTTTTATGAAAAGAAAGAAAATTATAAAAACCAAAAATTATAGTTTATTTTGTAAAATTACAGTATGAATGAAAATGTTTAACTTAAAAACAATTGAAAAATTCTGATGTAATCAATAAGTTTTTCATTTACTGGTAAAGTATCTTCGCGTTATTTCCAAATAAAATTTTTAGTATCTCAGTACATATATGCATCACATTTTTATTATACACTTTATTTCTGATCGTATGATCCATATGGACCCCATTTATGGCGTCTATATCAATTTATATTTGAATGACTATTGTAAAAGACATTGTGAAGGGAAAAGTACCTTAGGCTATTAAGGAGACTCTAATGAATCCTTTTCATACGACGAAGGAAACGATCTCGATAGCTACCACTTTGGACCATGATACAAGAAACGCTGTCAGTCTTAATAAGAGATGAAAAAACTCGAGATAAAATAAAGTATACAGTACTTTATCGCAGTCTTCATAAGTTGTCGTTAAAAATGACGCTACAGTGGTATATACTTCAAATTGTGATTTATTAATGTCATACAGAAAATATTGTATTGCTTTTTCTTTTCCCTCCTGTATTTTATTTATTTTTTGTTTTTTTTTTGTTTTTTTTTTTTTTTTTGTTAATACAACTCATCAGGTGGAAATTATTTTTTATTTCTCATCTAAATTTTCAAATGGTCACAAAAAGTTGTTACTGTCTCTTGTGCAAAAAAGCAAAAAAAAACATCAATCTCATCCCCCGATTGTTGGCATCGCGCACAGTCGTTGCTGCAACATAACATTGCATCGAAAAGTAACGCCAGACTATAAATTAAATATTTAGATGAAATTACTCGGTTGGCGAAATTTCGTAGTAAGTCCCGAGGATATTGCGGCGCGATCCTACAAACGAAGCTGGGAATTGTGGCGGCCCCTGCGGGACTGCCATTAGGGAGAATTGCAAAACCTGAAATTATTGTCAGACGAGCGCCAGTTTGCGCATCACAAATTTTTTATAAACGTCGCACTTTTCGCACTTATCAACGAACCTCTGATGGAGAATAAAAGAGTTCGAACTCCTCAGTTGGATTTGGATTGCTGTTTATTTCATGCTCAGCTTGAAATATCGTTTCGACGTGCACGGTTTTCCAGGTGGATAAAATTAATTTAAACCTCAAAACTTGACTTCCGCTTTCGTGAAAGGACGATAAATGAGCACTTTTATCCTTTTAATTTTGATTCGAGAAACAAAAATGATGCCGAATCATCTGTGCAAAATTAACAACAAAGTAATTAATCAAAACAAACTTTATTTCCAAAAATTCAAAATTATTTTAGTCATATTGAAAAGCATATAACGATGTTTGTAACCTTGTGACCTCATGCACGTCGTCAAGAAGTTTTCTTTGTAAAAGTACACAGACGCCAGCAACCACCGGTAACGTCAAATTATTCCCCATCGAGGTTTAGTACTTTGATCCCAAGCAGTAAGGAATAGCATGTCAATTATTGGACCTACGAGAGAAATCGAACGAGACCTCCAGTAATATAGCAACTCGGCTCGAAGAAGTTTCAGAACAGCGAACTGTAAGAATCAGCGTTTTTGCTGATGACGCCGGCACGAATTTTCGAGGCTTGCATCGCAAAGGGAATGTTAATGACGTAGCCTTTTTTAAGAGGGAATCAATCCCAACCTCTTGGGCATCGGTTGTGGTGCACACAGTCTTCAGAACGAAATTCAACAACGAAAAAGTCGTTTCCAAATGACGTCTTGAACTAAGACACGAGCATCTGATATTTCCAAACTTAAAGTGTCTTAAATTAAGACAAACAAGTCATTTCTAACCAAATGAAGACATTTCCACTCAGAAAGTTGAAGCGTCTTACGTTAAGATAAATTAATTTTGGTGTGTCGTTATGGGTCGTTTTTGTAAAGTAATATGCTAAGATACAAGTTCTATCATCCCAAACAAGCAAAATTTAGTTTTCATCTGGTCGTAAAGTCGTGTTGTAAACGGTAAGAGAATATTTAAATCGATAATAATAAGTTCGTCAGATGATGATGCAGCTACTGCGCGAGGTATATGGGTGATTATGTAGCACGTTATCCGTGTGCGTGGTTTAGTTCATCTTATATCGAGATATGAAACGTTAAACTCCCCTCCTTAGGAAAACATTAAGAACCTGAATTATTTGTTCGTCCTAAAAGGAAAGACAAAAAAATAATGTTCAAAATTGATAGAGTACAGTTTTATTTTCAGAACGATTTATCATTTTATTTTTCAAGGCAAACAAAAAAATGTGAAACTTGACGTAATTTGAAGATCTGCCACTAGCACTATAAATTATTAACGTCGGTGAAGCAACATTGTATAGACGAATCGGCCTATTTCATTTATAAATTAAATATCATTTTACTAATGAACTTTTTCTAAAGGACTTTATGCTTGGAGTCAAGAGAGGTAGCTCTTGTCAATATTGAAGCGCTCTGATTGCATAGTTCATTGTTGTGTTGTACTTTGAGACGAGTTCTAAATTTTCTTTTTTCGTTCCTTCCTCTTGTTTGTATATCTCAAATATCTGTTTACTTGTTATTCAAACATATAACACAGCATGAAATTTCACTTTTCAAGATTGTATTTTTTTATTTCTTTTTTTCATAAGTGCCAACTCTCTGAAGGCTCATCCAAGCGGACAAACACGTCGCTGCAAATGTTTTTGTACAAAACACAAGCTTGTCAAAACGTCAACTCAACATGAAAAAAAAACTGTTGATCTGCCTCTAATGATACTCATGACGTGATGATTTATAGGATAATAAAATACGTTGTAAGAAAATTTGGACGAGATTCAACTGTTGGCGCAGTAGTTAGGATAGCGATGAAAAAAATCATTCCAATCTGATGCAATCCGTCAAATTGTTTTTTGCAATGGGGAGGAAAAAATATATATATCAATACCTAACAGTCATCTCGCGAGAAAAGTTTTCACTCATACTCTTGTCGACGAGGCGGAGCTTAATTAAAAATGTTATCCGACGCGATCGCTCTTACTTGCGCGGTGCAAGTTCTTTGATGCGACGGAGCCCTCGCCGTCATTTGTCAAACTTTAACTCAGTTTCGCTTGGGGAATTACCGAAATAAAGCTAATTAAGTAGATAACGTCGAGATACCATCTCCTATCATAATATATTATAGAGCGTACCTTATCTTTACGTCTTCTTCTATCATTTTGTTTTCTTTTGTTGGAACCATTATTCTATTTCAATTAATAAAATCAATTTGTAAATTGTTTTAAAAAAAGTTAATTTCATCTACCTAAGTATACAATTTATTAAAACTATTCTACTAAGCATTTGGAACAAGTGTTTTTTTTCATAAAGTGTAAAAGCAAATAAAATTGATTGAAAAACATAAAAGCTATTTTTCTAGAGACTAGCTAATAAAATTTATACAGACAAAATGGTTTTATTACCGCCATTAGGACTGTTTCCAGCCATTACTTAAGTCTACGGATAGGGTTGCTTCATCCGGTTAGCAGTAAATATTCTATGGTGCGGCGGATAGCAAAACGATAATCTTGAGTTTGTGCCCTTTGTCTTCAAACTTAGAAAACAAAACTATTTTTCTACAACATACACAACATCAACTTCAACTTGATTTTCCAATTTCTGTTCATCAAAAATTGTACTGTCTGGTGCAACGGTTGTTTTTATTTGTGAGAAGAAGCAAAAAAATAGAACAAAAATTAATGATTTAATTATAGTTAACGATAATGGTTGGTGTGCAAGTTTCTATTGGATAATTGTTGAAAGCCAAATTGAAATTGTGCAAAATTTACAGCGACACTTTGCGTTTCCTTCTGAATTACAATTTTGAAAATCGACATAGCTTGGAGCAACATTTCCTTACTTACTGAATAATGGAGACAACTCTTCGCCACTTCAATTCAGACGGAACGACTGTCTCAAGTATTCCCAAAAGAGAACAGTATCTTTAAAAAGAATATTATGACATTGTTTATGCCTTCAGCAAGCATTTTTCACGAATTCAGAAGATACATTCGATTTGAATAATTTAGTTCTGGCTTTGGAAATCTAAATTCGTGTACAATATTTGTGCAACGTCGCGGTAACGATATAAATTTTTCTTTTTCATTGCCAAACTTTGTTTACACATTTTTTTCATTCATTTCTTTTTATTTATTTTCAGCAGGTTGAAACTTTTTTTTTCGTTTAACAGTTGTCAAAATCTAAATAAATGTAAGAAAGATGAGCACGCTCAGATGTTTTGTTAAAGATTTTTATGAATTTGTAACTCTAAAAAGGTCAAGTACGGCCAAAATCTTGAAAAAAGCTGAATTGCGCTGAAATATGCATGGTTAGATGTAATATTCAATTTCCCAGGTGGACATCGTCGCGGTAGCATCAATTTGCCATGTTATGTTATGCAAACATGATAAAAGAAGTAAGATTTCACCTGTGAAATCGTCACATAACCAATACTTCTAAGCGTCCAAAATAAAAAAAAATGTTTGCAATAAGACAAAATTCTTTTTTTTTAATGATATGCATAATAATATTATGCATTCATATTCATAAAAATTAAAAATTTGTTAAATAGAAATCAAAATTGCAAAATAAAAAAGTGACTGTCATTTTAGCAAAAAAAAAGTTTTTTTTTTGGGTGCAAAATAAGGGTTTCACATAATAGTAAACTATTTAGCAACACCCACGGGACAGATATATTAATGTTGAAAGATACAGACGAAGTTGTAGGGCGTGCCTGAAAAAAAAAAACGCCACCGTCTTCCTCGTTATTTCAACAAGACTATGGATACTAAGTCTGAGTTGGTAATTTCGCCCCTACGCTTTGAAACTTTGATTCAGGTTGACAATTGAATTTATGATACATATTAAATTGTTTTTGGATGTTCATAGATTTTGAAATGGAAATGGAGCAAAATCTCCGCTAACTTTATCGAAAATATAATTATCGGTTAAGTCATTAGAACTACCCATAATGCAGTTAAGATAACAATCAACGTTCGTGTTCAGTTACGATCATAAAAATTAGCTTGCTAGTACAATGTTCATTCCAGTACAATTTCAATTTATTTACTATCAGAAATTTTTTATTTGTAAGACGTCTTATATTTTGAAAATGTTTTATATATATACCATATCTATGACCACAGGTATGTTTATTTTCACTTAAAATATTCAAATGAAATGTGGTAACAACAAAATTTTAAGCAAGTTTCTTTGTTAAAAAACATTTTGTTCACAATAAAATTCCGGTTGAAATAAAAATATTGAAAAACAGGAATAAACCATTGAATACAAACTTGATTGAAAGAGATATTCAAAAAAATAGAGCTTCGCGAGGTGTTCTTTTCTTTTTTTTTTTTTTTTTTTTTTGTGAAAATAAATTCTCACACCTTTTACAATGAACATTACATTCTTTGATCATATATTCTGTCACACTGATTCGATTCCTTCAAGCGTGTCAATGTGTTATTTCGCGTTTTGGTGAACGTTCTCTCTTCGCACCTATCTGCAATATCTCGACGCTGGAAAGCTTGACATGAAAAACAATGAAAACTCTCGCGTGGGTACGAATGTTCGGTAATTCAACGCTCAACACAACATATTGGAAATATTGATCTGACGCGGAATGTCGTCTCACTTGTCCCGCGGGTCACATTTCGAAATGTATTTCATCAAATGCGAAATTCTATGATTTAGTGTTGAAAGAGTCGTTATAAATTTATGAAAAACGTCAACCGCACGATTGTTAGCCGCAAATAATGGCCGAAGATGCGCGAGAACGAACAGAGAGAACGCGTCTTCTGAAAAAAAAAATGTTTTTTTTTTCTCCACTACTCCAATATGTTTTATCGCAATGTCCATAAATTCGTTCCATACTTTTGTTCTGACCAACTTTTTTTCAAATCAACCAATTTTTTGGGAACAAAAGATTTTTACCAAGGCAAAAAGAGACATAAATGGTCGCAAATATGAAGTCATATACGTATTAAATCTCAAAATGTAAGTTATCATCAATTTGAATGGTTTTAGAATAATTGTCAAAAGTTGGGGGGGGGGGGTAGGGGAGGGGTTAGTTTCAGTTGGCAAACATTCATCCAGACAAGGAAAAACTGGGAAATTACATCTAAATTTTAATTTCATTAGACCAGCTATATAGTTGGGAGTCAGCTCAAATATTGTACTTCCCTCTGTGCAATGTTGGGAATTGCGGACACTCATCACTAATTAGGACTTGTCGCGACGTTAGTGGGAGCAGAAGTGTCGGGCAAAGCTCAGAGCTTACAGACGATGAATCACAATGAGCCTTTTCGTATATATATGCCTTTGTAAATACAGTATTACCAGAATAATTTTTTTGTCATTTTTCAAAAACACTTGCAGGTCTTTTTTTTTCATTGTTTAATCAGAAGAAACAAATGAATCTACAAAAAGAACTAAGAAAATTTGTTGCATTCTGTTGTGTTTTTCTTTCACAGTTTGGGCTAAGATCGAAAATGTCAATTATGAAAAGATTGAACAAATGTATGATAGGTCATTCATACTTTTGTGGATTGATATTAGGTATGCACGCACAATTGAGACGTGTACTATTCAAATTCAACATGCACTCCAATTTACTAACACTAGCGCACTGATGGTCATTTGCTAAATCAAAGTCGATGCAGAAATCTGATTACGTACCTGATAGATGACTGGTTTAAGGGATGACCACGTTCGCATGCAGAGTAACCAAAATTCATCTCGAAACATTTTGAACCACGTTTCTAGTATGGATTATATAATCTGAAACATAAGAAAAAATGCATATCTCCGTTTAATTCCAAGTTTGGTTCAATTTGTTACTTTAAGAAACATCAATTTGTTTTCCACAGTTGAAAGGAGTAAAAAAATTTGTAAGAAACTTTCATTATTACCCGTAAGAATGCTCGAATTCTTTTGACCGGAAATATTTTACAGTTAGGACAGTAGTAGAGAGAAAACTGGACAATACATCAGTCCAGACTCTAACGAGTCAAATTCAAATGTCTCGAGAGCTTAATCGACGTAATTTCAGGAATGCTAAATCTTAGACGTATTTGTGTAAACGATAATCCTTACAGGAGGATTCGGATAATTGGAACATTTGGATAAAATAGCTTTTGACTGTTTTTTTTTACTTGGGTAATAAGTTGACTTTCATTGCAACGTAAAATGTTTTCAAGTGAAAATGTACGTCAATTTTTTATCTTTGCAAAAATACAGCGTCGCTTCAAATTGTACAAGTTTTAATGTTTGAATCAAAAGATGATCCAAAATTTGTAACAATCATTTTGAAATTTACGATTTTCATATGAGGGTTCATAATTAAATTTATCACAGTTTAATTATGAATTCGAAAACTGTTTACTTGAAAATAAAATCACTGATGCAGGGATAGATAATTGTGGAAAACAATAATATTGTCAATAATTAACAATTCCGAACTGATGAAAATTATGATGTAAACTATGCATGTGCTAGAGTAATCAAAATCGGTTGTTTGTGGATGGCGATCGTGATGTATTTTGAATGACTAATTGAAAATCGGCCACTAATTGTTGTACAATGATTTATTAAGCATGCATGGTGATTTCGCAATCTCATGTCAAGCTTGCAATAATTAATTTGAAACTTTTCAGACTTACTTCATTCTCTCATCAATTATAAGGATTAAAAGGAATTTTTATTTTTATTTTTGAAAACAAATTTTAGATATTATTAATTAATTTAAACAATTTTATTAATAGAAATTTCAATAAATGATGAGATGTACGAATGTTGACTAAACGTTTATTTGAAACCTTCGGACGAGAATGAAAAACTAATTTATATACTAAACTCCCCGGTGGACGATATAAGCAATGTAAAATGATAGGTTGGCATGTATGCACCCTATTTCTGTAATATCGTTTTCAAAAGGAGAGTACCTTTGATCGTGGAAAGCTGCATGCAGTTGTAATAAAATTTGCCTCTGCAAGGGTTCCGAAATATTTTACATAAAAGAAAGAGCTTCCTGGTAATAGTATGCATCAAAACTTTCGAAAATTATTTTTTCATCATATTCTTTAACAGGACCTGACTTTTAGAATGATAGAAAAAGTTACTCGATGGAAATTATCGCTCGCGCACTTGACTCGCGGAAATTAGAATTTAAAATGTGCGAATTTCGAGCTCGCATTGTCCTCTTTCCAGGCCCTTGCACATATTTGTATACAATGCTCAGCGCGCAATAACGTAAGTGAATAAGTTTAGAGCATAGTTAAATTGGCCGGCCTGCTGAATTTATTGGTTATACATAGCTCGAGTTCAACTATTCTGTTATTTACGAGAATATTTTAAAATTTCATTGATTTTAATATAATAGGAATCTCCCAACTTGGATCTGAATTTTCAGCAAGTTTATAGGGTGCTATAATAAATATGAACATCTCTAACATGACTACGTACGTAATAAATTTGTTACAACTCGATATTCAATTTTAATAATGAAAATTTAATACAAATCTTAAAAGACATAAGTTTGAAAAAAAAACTTGAAAACTTTGGAAAATATATTGTTAGGCAGAAAAATTATAATTGAAATTGGAAGAAAAAGTTACTTCTTTAAGTCGATCTCTCAGTCAATGTAAGCAATTAAACGCGTTCGCACAGTCATTTCGATTTGGCTCCTAACAATAGACGAATGGCATACGTGCACGACACAAGCGAAAATCACTTTCTGCGAGTTTTATTCGTTCAAACTAATCTATCTCGCTTGGATATAGGTTCGTAATCTATATAGGAACGTTAGCATACCGAAAGCTTGATGTGTGAATCGCTTGTCCTTCTATCATCCATACGACCCTTTCGAAAATACTCGACGTATAAACTCTCTATTAAAGTAAAGCTCTAAAGATCTTTTTCAAAAACGATGCTATCAACTCCCAGGATTTTGATATGGCGTAAACTCTATTACGTGCTATGAGTTGAATAATGTGAAAATTTGTTTTCTTTTTCTTTCCTTTGATAAGCTTTATGACTCTGAACAACATTAAAATTGAATAATCATTTAAAACCATTAAAAACGTTTTTGACAAAGGAAATTAAGTACCTTGAAGTTGAGGAACTTAAAGTATTTCAAAAATTTTTAGTGAAGTCTAACTTCAAAGACTAAAAACACCAAGCTGATCATGCTGTCGTGTAGAGTTTGCCAAATGCTCTTATTAGAATACCCACAAGGGAATACAAAAATCGTGAAAATTGTCGGTGCTCAAAATTCGCTTTCAAAATATGAATATTCATCTATTACACTTATAAATATATATTATTTATTACTAAAATAAATAATCCTCAAAATGAAAAAAACAACTGACAACTTTTTAACTTTCATTATACATTAATTTTTAATTTGACTCCTGAAACATCCTTAAAAATTTTTTTTTCCCTTTCACGTCACAAATAGTTTTACAACTTTCTTTGAAATATTCTCTGCTGAAATTTCGTCGCAACCATTCGAACGAAAAGTTCTAACAAATCTGACCCTTTGGTCATGCTCAATCAAAGCTCTTAGATGTTGCTTACTTCAATCACGGACGAGCAGATTCTTTTATCCCGTATGATCTCAGCGTCCAGGAACGGCTTAGCCGAACGAATCTTTCTGAACGAGCGTGCCTCCAATTTATATTCAGAAAATAGCGTCTCTTAAAGCTCGCATTATTTTCCACTGGAACGCATTCGAACAGAAAACATTTACTTGGAGGCCCCGGCGCGGGGGCTATTTTATGCATTCGACAAGTCCGAGGTCAACCCAATTTTTTTAGCATCCGTTTCTTCTCTCTCTTTTCCTGTCCTGGCATTCATTTATATTGTCGTTACTATAATGATATTACTGGAACGTCCTAAAACAATATTGACATCAATTGTAATAACTCAAAAAAAAAAAAAAAAAACATCACGCTTAAGTTTGTCTGGTTAGGATTATGAATGATAAGAGAAAAAAAGGACCTTAATCAAAGAATCCAATTATTTTTCCCCGTCAATTTTCCTAGTGTTTGCATAATCCCTTCGAAGCATTCACGCGTATGCAAGCATCCTTTGTCACGAGGAAAGCTTGACTGCCGTTTCAATATTACTCGCAAACGAGATCCCGCAGGAACGGTGCCAGGTTCTGAGATTCTATCTGGATCCTTCTGGGTATTAGAGAAGCATTGTAAGAAGTCACCACTATACTAATGATAAAATCTTCTTAAACCAAGAAGTTAATGTTGGGATGGATTATTTTTATACGCTCCTCTTGGATGTAGTTGTCTACTGGAAAATCCTTTCTCCGTAACATATTTTTCTCTGCAACAAAAAATAAAAATTGAGAAACAAAAAATAAAAACATGCAACGAAAAATCAAAACGTTTAATCTTTTTACAAAATAAAAAGATGGCAAAATGAAAATAGAATAATAGCAAAATGGTATAACGAGAAACTGAATAATAAAAAAGAAAGACAAAGTATTAATTGTGGTAGTTGATATAAATCAGAACCAGATCATAAATGGGGCTTTTAAAACTCGATGTACAACCAATTCTCTGTTGCACCAGAAACAAATTCGTGCAAGAGGATAGTTTCACACCATTGCATAGCTAATTATCGTGGTCACGTGCTAATAAAACTTGGGCCATAAATTTACAGACACAGAAACGATGGCACGTCCAGTGGTCGTAATCAAAGGGTTGTAAAGGCTGATCACGTACCATAGCAGCAATCTGTTCTTCAGCTTTTCACGTTTGACGCTTTACGTTTTCCTCGTTATGTCTACGCGTTCTGATCTACGAGGTGTCAGCAAAACATTTCGTCAATGGATAATAATGATCTATAAAACAGAAGACAAAAAATCAATAAAATATATTATTTTTATTTACACTTCTTTTATTTTAATGAGATGTACAAATTTGGGTGCACTTCGGAAACGAGATGTGAATGAACAAAAAAGTTTCGTTGTGTACCTTCGAATGAAAATTCTACGCCCAATGAGATTCCGCAATACACGATGAAATTGGGCGAACGCCTATGGTTCTGGTTTAATAAAGCGGATATTTGAATGGAAATCTCATGCCTCCTGTAAGTTCATGTATTTTATTCGAAGATCTCCGGCTAGCAAAAAAGCCAGCATATGTCGCTTATTCGAACCGGGCGTTCGTGTTTCTCTGTTTTTTTTTTTTTTACTTCCGCCCGTCGACCAATTTGCATTGTAAATTCAACTACAGAAAGCTTCCCTGTTACTTTTAAGGTGCGGATTTTTACAAGACCCGAGTCTATGTGTTTGTTCAATAAAGTATTGTAAACGAGGTTGACTGACGGTTCCGTGTTATTTTTTTAAATTAAAATAAATTGATTACGAAAAGTGTACTTTCTGGTACGAAGGTCTTATTAAATTTTTTTTCTCAGTTCTTTATTTCTGGGTTATTTCGAGAGAGTCGAAAAATAAGGCTCGTGCGGACAAAAAGTTGTTTTTAAAAATAATGATAATAAAGACGGCATTAATTTTATTGTAAATGAATTATCCCGGTGGAATATGATATTTCCCATAAGCACTTGGACCTCTCGCAATTATTCGAATAGGTACACCGGGTGTATCCGACATTATCAGCGCAATTACTTCAGTTGGATAAACTAATTTAAATACTTCCGTTCATAATTGTTCAATTTAAATTTAAAATTTTCATTACAATCTGTGAGATATTAACGGAAATAAATAATATTAATGGAATAAGCGAGAATAAAATTTGTTATACAAAATTAATGGAAAAACGATCGTTGATACACAAAAACAGTGAAGGAATAAATTAGCTGAAGACAAAAAAACCGAGAATCAAAAACAAAACAAAACATATAACTTGAGAAAAATAAATAAAACATAACGTTAAAAAAAACAACGGTACCAAAAACTAAAATGAATATTTCCACGAATGATACACAAAAACAATGAAAGAATAAATTAGTTGAAGACAAAAAACTCGAGAATCAAAAACAAAACAAAACCAAAACAAAACATAACGTTAAAAGAAACAGCGTTACCAAAAACTAAAATGAATACAAAAAACATTGAAAAGACTATTCGCCACCTTTGACCTCTGATATTACTTGGAATATTAGAACTCTAAATTTTCGCAGATCTTCCACCCGACTTTCTTTCTAGTCACGTTTCGGAGCTTCCCCGCATTTTCTGTCTTCTTTTCTGATTACCTTTAACCTCTGACTTTCAGTGTTGTCCGAATTATCCGAATTCATTCCTTCAATATATCACTTTTTCATAACATATTTTAGATCATTCATTTTTTTTCTAGTTTTTTTTTCAACAATTTTTCTTTCCAATTTCTCATTTTACAAAATGTAATCATTGTAAATATCATTTTAAAAGTTTGAAAACAAAAACTAAACATCAAGATAAACAGAGAAGTTGACATTCTATCAAAGTCATTCAAACGATTTGTTCTTTTCTAAAAATTCCGAAAATTTTAAAAATGTGATAATGTGGTAAAACTTTGCAAGTGAACACAAAAATCTAAATTTATATTATAAAATGTTGAAAAATATTGATTTCTTGTTTCCGAGGTAGACGTTGTTCGGAAAATCATTGTTTGTTTACATTCTTATTTTGAAATAATATTTTGAATTATTTTTGCTAAAACAAAAATATTTTATTGAACAATAATTTTAATAGTTTGGTATACCAACAAAATTGTAAAATTCTCCTACTGATCATCGTTTGTAAAGTTTTCCGTAGTCGATAATGCAGATTTCTCGATATCAGTTTATCGACCGTCGTTGAAACGCGGAGTCTACATTTTCCTTACTTGGCAAACAATTCGCGAAACGTCATACTTTGTTTATCAGCATTAGAGGAAACGAACCAAGGATGTAGTTAAATCACCTTGTTTTGCCTGTGCGAATGTAGTGACTGTTAGAGGTTAGGAACGTCGTATGTTATTAAAAAATATTGTCGCGAGTGTGTAATGTCATATGACTAGTGCGAACTATTTAGAATGATAAATAGTTCTGACATTTGACGGCTCCGTGTTGCAAGCGATGTTTACATTTTACGCCAACGAAAAGTTTTGTTTTTGAGGTCCAGATTCGTTGGCAACCCCCTTGTGTTTTTGTTCCGAAAAGTCCGTGGACAGTTTGTTTACAATTAAGTTTTTTTTATTTTCATTTTTTTTCGTTTTCGCGGAAATAAACAGGTTCGGAACCGGGTGAAAATATGGCAACCGGCGAGATAACATACCAACCAGGAGAGGACACCAGCTGGAGAAATGATTTGTTGTCACAGCTTCAGAACAGAAATAGACTACAAACCTACTGTTACTATGATCTTATAAGTTTGCGTAAGTTAAAAATATGATAGCCAGTCGGTGAGAATTCGGTCAGTTGATAGTTAACAAGTAAACTTGGTTCGTTAAATTCATTGCTTCAATTTTTTGAAGTTTTTTTTTTCAATTATTCAAACCAATTTTCTGTCAATGTTACTTTCAAGAACGTTTTTGTTGTTCCATAATTTGTAGTCGGAAAATTTTTTTTTCTAGTTTTTTAATTTGATGTGCAAATGGATAAACTAGCCGTTGTTATTTAATGAATCCAAATCCAATTTGATTGAGACTAATTTAATTTGTTTGCAGATAATCGGCTGTTTGAAAGCGTTGATGCCTTGAGAGCGGAAAATCTTCAATTATCAATCTGTAATGAGAGACTTCGTAACGAAAATGTCATCGGCAATACCGGTACAGGTGGAAATGCAGCATTAGAGGCAAGGTTATTGTCTCAAGCTGAAGAACTAGCAACGTTGCACAGAAGACGAGGAGAGCACACCCAGCAAATAGTGGATTTGAACAATAAACTGCAAGAACTTACAAAAGAGTTGCAAGCTAAAGAAACAAGGTAAATTGAAATATTGCAACGAATTGGAATCATGTAACCATAATTCATTTACATTTTAGCAATTGGCCGATATTTCGCATTAGGAGATGGTAGCAGTTGTTTTTATGAACAAATATTTCAATATTTTATGCCATTTATCTTATTTGATTAAACAATTTTCAGTCACTTATTTTTTTGCATCAAAAACTTGTTTTTAAAAGTGACAATTGAGATCGATCAATTTTCCTCGATTTTAATTTTTTTGCTCCATTTGAATGAATTCTAATATGAATTTTATTTGTGTTAAAATTGAGAAAAAAGTTACGAACATGGCACCCGTGTTTGTTCTTTTTTTTCATTGCATACTGTTGAAACTGATTGGTTGATCTAACAAATTTTGTTATTTTTCAGTTTGGCAGAAACTGTTGACTTGAACAACAAATTACGTATCGAAATAGCTCGATATCAAACGAAACAGAGGGAGCTAGATGAAGCTAATCAAACTCTTAAAGATGAACATCAAGCGTTACAACTTGCGTTTGCTTCATTAGAAGATAAATTACGAAAAACGCAGGTAATTGAATGCGAAAATAAATGCACGTCTTTGCGTTGCAGCAATATTTGTTATTACAACAAGGTACATTCGTTGTTCAAATAAATAGTCGAGTGATTTCTATCTAAAGGTCACGTTCATTTGATTTTGAAAGTTTGCAGTATAAATTCTGAACTATTTAGTTTACTCTTTGGTGTGAAGAATTTGTTGCAAAATTTTATATAAGAACATTTTTTATTATTATTATTTTGTGTCAACTGAGAAAATTTAATCAACTAAACTGAATTGAATAATAATTTATTAATAGTTATTTAATGATAATTATTTAGCATGAAATTTTCCACACAGCAATTTGACATTTCATTAAATCTTGCAGGAAGAAAATCGTCAACTGGTTGAACGTTTAATTAAGTACAAAGCAAAGGACGCAGATAAAATGAATGAAGAAAATGATAATTTCTTAAAGTAAGTTTTTGCAAGTACAGCAAGGTAAACGTTTTAATTTAAATTCCGAAATTGCTTTGATGATTAATATATTGAAATGAGGTATACAAATGGATGACCATTTGAAAAATAATGACGGAGACGTTTCAGGATAAATGGAAGGATAAATTAGGATTCTCCGGTTGATAAAAAAATTATGTGTGATCTACGTCGGACAATTTTTGTTAATTCAAAAGTATACTTCACAATACCGAAAACTTGATATTCAAAACTGATTACAATCATAGAAATATCATACTACAAATACTACTATACAATATAATAAAGTACAGCATACTGTAAATACAAATTAAACTTGCACACAAGTACGAATTGTTCATTTGCATGTGATTTGTATTACTAACGATAAAAGTTGGTATTTTTAAATGACAAAATTGTTTTTTTTTTGTATTTGGTGATATAACTTGTTGACTATTTTGGTCACTATTGCAAATAGATTTTGTATATCAACTAACTTGAGAAGTCGAAGTTACAAAGTAGCATTCCAAAATTATTTTTGTTTGTAAACTGTAATTTCTTATCGACAAATGAATCTAGAAAAATGTTATAGTATTTATAATATTTTTCTTAGTTTCTTTGAAAATATAATTTATTGTGCACTATAGAATAATAAATAGTTTTGAATAATCACTAGAACTATAAAATGTATGTACGTAGTCTTATATTTTTGTTTAAAGCAAGTAGTAAAGTTTATTGTCAGCTTCTGTAATCTTTGACCAAAATGTAAAAAGAAGAAGAAAAAAAAAGTAATGGAACCCGCAGAATTAAATCCAATTCAGTGAATTTCTGTGAAACTGAAATTAACAACTTTGTTTCAAACAATTGAGAATTGGTTTGAAATGGTGCAAAATTTTAATAACAGTCTCTAAAATTCTGCGAGTCCCGATGTGATTAATCAAGTTGCAAAAGTTTTCCTTTTATTTTCTGAGCTTTTTGGTGACTCTTTTGTAGTACACTTCTCTAAAACAAGTCCGTTGATTTCAATGTTTAGCTCTCATACGAAATTTGGAAATGCTAAAGTTAATTACTTTTTCATAATTTTGGTACAGAATTGGTAGGAATTATAATTTTTTGAGCGCATGTCAAAAAATATATACACAAGTAGTCCGTGTAAAGGCTTGGCGGTTTAGACACTTCACACTGCTTAACATTTTCGTTTCAGTGAGAGTTTTACCAGCCCGACAGCCTTTTTGATGCATACCATTTCGAAATTCGGGTAAGTTTAATGCACAAGAAACAACGTTTCAAAAAGGAATGTTATGCTTATAGCTAAATAGCTTTTGGGCTGGTAGCGATTACACGATATTCATAACTCTTTCCACACAACCATCTTTATTTTTGCTTTTTTTACACTCTGCGCTAATCTTGGAATGACATAGGTGTCAAGTGGTAGAATCTCAATTGCTTTGAATTCTACCCTCGATGCAAGAGGTATGTTTGTTGTTTTTTATGTTTCGCCAACTAGTAGGAAAATGTCGTTTCTTAGATACGTTTTTCATCAAATGCAATCAGGTACGTTACGGTTACATCTGTGGAATACGACATTACACGCATCTGTGATGGAACTTTTTGTTTCGCACTACAACTAACTTTAATACATTCACATGTTTAATACGTTTCACTGAATATGATTACAAATTGTCTATATAACCACATTCGAAACATCACACCTTCTATCTTGTTTACACATCA
This sequence comes from Trissolcus brochymenae, assembly GCA_030523145.1. Classification (NCBI taxonomy): domain Eukaryota; kingdom Metazoa; phylum Arthropoda; class Insecta; order Hymenoptera; family Scelionidae; genus Trissolcus; species Trissolcus brochymenae. Next base: position 30,443 of record JAQQRF010000476.1, read on the forward strand.
ACTTTGAAGTTTTTTTTTTTCAGACGAGAAATCAAGATTTCTTTCTGTCATACTTAATACGCATAACAATTTTATGACGAATTATGTTGTGCCACTCTTGGTTTCAACCAAACTGGTGTATAGGAAAAAAAATGGAACCAAAGGTGGGACAAAAAATGCGGATAAGAAAATCAACAAGAAAATAGTGGTAACTTAAAAAAATCGCGGTGATGAGTTTCTTGTCAATCACGAGCGTCTGATTTAAATTAATGTATCAAATCGAAATAAAAAGCCAGACAGGCGGGATGTTATCTTACAGTTTTTATTTGTTCAATAAAATCTTCTGAGTGGTATGAAATTTTAAGATTAAACTCGTGTTTAATAAGATAAAAAAAGTATTAAAAAATATAATCAATTTTTCAAACATTTTTTTTAAAATCGGATTCTCAGTAAAGGTTCAAGTTCATTTATTTATGAAGAGTAAATATAGTTACATTCGTTAGTCGTTGACTGCGAAACCTTACCGGCAAAGTTCTGACGAACTTCTTGATCTGGATGCTTCAACATTAATCTCCCGTACAATTTTCACGTTTCGTTGTAAATTTTTGATTGCAGGGATCTTTTGACGAGTCATAAAATGCACAGAAATAAAATCTCCTTGTAATTTATCATGTACCATTATCAAATGCGAGTATTTGCCTTTCTAAATGTTTCTCTACATACATACGAATAATTGGAAATTGTTATTAGGATCAATCAATGAACGATATGCATCATGAAAATTATTGGTCGAATGAGTTGTGAATGTATACAAATTGTTTCTCTTCCAGAAAAAGGCAAGCGAAGATGCAAAAAGAGCTGGAAGATGCTGCACGAGATACACGGCAAACAAGTCCTGGACGACTTAGTATGAAAGAAGGAATGATGGGTATTGCTGCAACAGTGCCAACAAAAGTTGTCCTGAAATTTGTAAGCCATATTCTTTTTTTTTTCGATCTTTACAAAAAAAGTTTCACTTTGAATGCGATACAACTAGATTATATCTGATGAATGAAACAATGAAAAGTAGTATTCAAAATTGTTTCATCCCGTTTATCAACAGATATACACATTTTTTATGTTCCTTTACATTCAATCGTTTATTTTTTATTTGGCTCATGTGATTAAAGTAACCTGTTTATAAATTTATTCTTTTCTTTTATTTTTTTGTTTGAATCGAATTGTGTTTCATGTTTGTACAATTTTTATGCAATTTTTTCTTTACACTGTTATGTGTCGTTTATTTGATGTTGCATGAATTTTGACTGACAAAAAATTGCTTCATGAGTGTTTATATAAAACGTTGATTGTCTGTTTTTTATTGTTCTAATTGCACTGTTCTACCGTGTTACTCTTTGTCATGTTATAGAATGTGGTACAGGATAACTGCGGTCCATGTGTGGTAATAATTGTTAGAAAAGTAGCTTCCACTTTGTCTTACCCCTTAAATTTTTTCTATAAATTATATCAAAACACAATGTTTTTTATCCAGCACAAAACACTAGGTAGACAAATTTTCGATAAAATGAAAGTCTGTTGAATTGTTAAACAATTTTTACGTATGAATTTAAGTGACGAAAAATGTTTCCATTCGATTACTTCTCTATATTTTAATATTTTTCCATTTGTTTTTATAATTTCTTCCGCATGACGTTTTCGAATGTTTTCTGTTTTTCTATTATACTTGTTATATAGACGAAAAATTCAGACTTTCTCAGAACGAAAATACAGCCACCGAAAGTGAAACATGCCTTGGGGGTTGAAAAGCATCGTCCTGTTTGTCTTCCAAAAACATGAAAACTATTTTAGAATGAAAATCACGATCCTAAAGCACCTTTCCTATTGTTTTGGATCAAAACGTTTACATAAAAACATTTGCATAATCCCCGATAACATTTGATAAATTCTGTTCAAAATTGTTGTTCCATCAAAATTTGATTATTTGATGATCCGTAATGTGTATTTTTATTGCGACTTGAATTGTTTTTCATCAAATAAAATTATATTTGAACCCGATTCAACCAAAATTTTACAACTTTAAGTTGCATCTATACTTGAATTTGTTGCACCGCCTAATTATAATTCACGATTCGTAGAAATTTAATATTTTGATGGGATTCACTGGACAGTGCCATGATTAACGGAAAAGTTGCTATTCATTTGCATTTGCCAGTATATGTAATTCAAAGTTTGAATTTCCATTAGATACCGTAAGTTGTAATTCAAACACTAATGTGTGCAGAGCGGCTTAACAATAGCAACCACCGTAGTTAAATAAATAATAGCAAATTCAAACTATTCATTATTATTATGTACTAGGTACAGTTCTCATTGAATTAGTCTCCTTTTTACTCTTGTAAGCGTCGTTCTATTACCTACTTGCATTCGAATTACAAGGGCTTATTAGCACCTCTTTCGTTCTGATAATTTAATAACCATTTTTACAATTAAATTTTCATACATTTTAGTGTGAGTGCATTGATTAATTAATATCAAAAATGACGTCAATCTACAGTTCCAGTTAAACTAGATAAGAGATCGACGAATTAATTTTTTTGTCATCTCTGATTATGAAATTATCCGTTTCATTATGGACGTTGCAATGTCATATGATAACTAAAGTTTTTTTGAATATTTAAGTGCAAGATAATATCGTTAAAAATCGTGTCTGTCTATGTTGAGTAGATCTTTATGTTGAGGGTCGAGTAATTTTTTTTTTTTAATAAAAATTATAACCTAGTATTGTAAGTAATTAGTAGTAGTGCAAATGAAAATTTCACCTTTAAAGAGACTTTAAATTAATTCTCTGGGTTATTACGTTTTTCAGACCGCTCATGAAGGTGAAGTGAACGCTGTCAAATGGTCTTCGTCAGATCGAATATTGGCAACGGGTGGCGCAGACAGAAAAGTCAAGTTGTGGGACATATCAAAAGGTATCAATTATCACATTCTCGCATCACAAATCTTTTCTCCCCTTTTAAATCGTTCAATTGCAAATATTGATTTGTAGGGTGTGGAAGGGCATAATGCTGAATAATTTATTCATTTTTGTTCGATGATTATCAGGCCTAATCGGTTCCTTGGAATCAACCGTGAACCAGCGAAACTTATGTTATTACTTGCAATCACAATCAAATATAATTGTCCGGACAAAAATTTATTTGATAACATGCAATGTTGAAACGATTGGATCGGTATCGTGTATTTTTAATTAAATTAATCGCGTACAAGCTGTAGTAAATTTTGTTAAACGGGCGATGTTAAGAATACTTATTGAAATGAGTCTGAATATTGTAGAACTATTTTCTAGTGAGATTCTTATCGATCGGGAATTTCATTGATCGCGGAATTCATGAGGCATTTTTCGAACGAGACAGTTTACATTCACGTAATGAAACTAGCGTGTTACCTGACGTTAATATATGTGAGACACATAATCATTACAGCGATTCGACCAGATGAAAATGGCCTGACAATTTTCATCAAACCAATACAAAAACATTTTCCTCTTCTTTTTGCTGTCATTTTTATTCCAGTTTTTTTTTCACGATTAAAAATTACTTAATTGAAACAAAATGTTATATACAGTTGAACGTATATAACATTATTTCTATTTATAATTTCATTCACTCTTGAAAAACGTCTCATTTTGCCATGCCGTTAGAATACGTCTGATGAAAAAAAAGTGTTCCACTGATACTAGAGGTGTAAGGACAAATTGATATCAATTGTATATTCAGTCAGAGATGAATAAACGTTTACAAATGTGCGAACAAATGGAAATAAAAATTCGTTACGAATCACGATCCGCGGTACGATACTGATATGAGAAAAATATAAATCTAATTAACTGTAGACATGTTACGAAGTCGTGCAGTGGCCTTTAATGTTCTTGAATTGAAATTATTGCAGGCACTTACGAGTGTAAGGGGATGCTCGTGGGAAGCAACGCCGGCGTTATGTCTGTGGACTTCGATTCAACTGGAAACCTCATATTGGCAGCCTCTAATGACTTTGCCAGCCGCGTGTGGACCGTCAGTGACCAGCGATTAAGGGTGAGTGTTAACCAAATTTCACCTCCTCTCAACCAATAATTTGTGCTGACTTTTTACCAATCTGACACCCACTGAGGCAATAAATTTCCTCTTCAGTACAGGAAACAAAATTTAGAACTAAGATTCTAAACTTACCAAGGAGCTTCGGTGTCCTTGTTCGGTGAAAGTGATGTACGTGATACGTACAACCACAGCGCCGCAAACTAATATCTGTCATCATCTGCCCTAGTTGAAATGTGACCCTGATGATCAGATAATTTTCTTTGTGGTAACTCTAATCAGACCTAAATAAGATTTGTACATTACGCAAATTTTTTTGCAGAAATTTTTGTTTGTGTAAATATTTTATAATGTCATAATGGCCTATTTTTAAAAACAATTATTTTTCATTTTTTCTTTACAAAAAATAATTAGAAATAATATTAAATTGATATAGTCAAAATTCAAAAGCCAAATTTCTGATTACTGAGTTTCAAACATCCGGCCCTAAATCAGTAGTCTGTATCTCTAACTACTGCTCTACTGATCTTACGTCGATCCATTTTTTTTCACATTATGAAATGATAGATAATTAATAAATTATTATGGATTATTAACTATCAACCAACAGCATATGCTACTGAAATAAAACAGTAACTCGTCTGATTTACAACATTGCGATTGGAACATTGCGATTGGAAATTAATAATCGTTCCACAAACTTTAATTGTATAATGCGCCAAGAATAAATATTGTTAAATTTATGAAATATTTTAGATTAATTCTTATCTTAGATGAGATTGTAATTTTTCACCGATTGGCATTTCAGTGGGCCATTGAATACGAGGTGTTTGGAATGCCTGTCGACGCTGGTTTATGAAAAGAGTATTTTCCGCATAACGAAACTGACATTCCCCGTGCACAATGATAATCAATGCTTTTTTTCTAAATTTACCGTTGTAAACCTCATGAACTTGACATTAATGCTTTGCATTGAACTTTTGTTCAGTTGTAATTATTTAAGTAATTCGTGTTAACAGTTACCTCGGTGTTTATATTCTGTTTGCCCAAGCAATTTAAGGACTGGACTTTCCAGTGTTTCATCATTCTTGTAAAGGGGTTCCATGATGTTCAAGTACGTGATCCTACTCGAGATTCAGTTGCGACGAATTAATCCTGTGAAATATGATCCTAATCAAGGGAGACAAATATTTCTTGCTAATACAGGTCACGATATATCAAGTATCATAGATTCATTGATGTACGTGCGTGACTTGGGAGTGAATGAAAGTAACCCTCGGAAAAGTGTGAAAAACTTATTTTGTTCACAAAAAACTTTGAAAACGAATTTTTAGAAACATTTTTCTCGATAATTTTTTAACACAATAATAAGAATGTTATCAGAAGAGATTTGTTAATTAAACAAAAATTACCATTTTATTAATTAATAGAAGTAGGCGAGTTACCGAGCGTGCTGGCTTACTGACTAAAGCTGTCAGGTTCACATTCCTAGAGTTTGGGAGTTCAATTTCCACAGCCGACTATAGTTTGTCTGGGTTTTCGTGGTTTTCTGGGTCTTAAGACAAATGTCGGAGTGGAGTTTTCTAACACCCAAGCTCTGCGATTTGCAATATTGGCATACTCTGACAATCTGGCAAAACAATCATACTAATGACAATAAAAAATTTGACCTATTACAAAATGGGTTATGTTCTCTGTATACGCAGAAAGCATCAATAATGTACAAATAATTTACATACAAGTAAGCAGTAGAATTCGTAATTAGGGAGTAAGGAGTGGAATTATATATTTAAATTTGAATAATTAATACAAGTTTGCGAAAAAATGAATATAGCTAAAGATTTATAAAATGAAAAATATGAAAAAATGGCGGAAATTTGCATAGAATAAAAAAGTTATGACTATCTTGAAGGGTCTTTTATGAAGTTGATCTGAATTTATAATGCTATCATAAAACAAACGACACTGGTGTAACCGTCGAGAGCAACTAACGCGCCACATAGGCGCCATTAGAAATTGACTTTTCCGGCGCCCACTTGGGGCCGTGTTTGCGCACATCTATTCGTCTTTATCTGTTCAATGTTTCGCTGGCGGACAGTGGCCCTCCAAAAAACCGGGTTGCCAATTTGACCCAATTTTTAAGCAAGTTGCTTCGCCTCCGGCTAGCCTCGGCGATCCATCTTTCGTCTCGGCACTCGCCAGTTTCGCAAAACATTCGGCTCTCCCAGCGTCGATGCACGGATTCGCAGAAAATAATCAATCTTTACAATTATTATGGGCAAAACAATAATCGTTAAATGGCGTATTTCATCGCGGCACTTTTTCCTTGGGACCCGTATCGACATGTACATCTTGTCACTTAATGTAGAACTCAGTAATGTGGAAACGTTTTTGTTCCCCCGTGTGGTTTTACATTTTCTTATGTTTTTCATTCTCCTCGCAGGATAAATGTAATTACTTGGCAAGTTCATTCGTTGCTTTGTCTTTGGAAATTCCGGCTTGCGGGGAGAGACCGAAGAGTCCTCCCAAGGTCGTTGTTTCATTCTGAAGATTGGCGACCAATGACGCGTAAACGCACCAGAACGTGTAAATGGCTGATGAATCGAATTGAAGACTATAATTTCTGCAAATACATTGCCAACGACGCGAGTTATTTATCTGTCCCCCGGTTTTTGCTCATTTCGCTACGCGTTCATTTTTAAATAGCATCTCCTTATTCGCGAACCAAATGTGTATCAGCTCTTTCAGGTGGAATCCTATTAATGACTCCTAACATCTTTGTGCTCTTTTATCCTCGCTGTTAAGTACGTTGATTTAATAAGTCACGGCAATTAATTTAATTTGTTGGGAATTATAATTTACCTTAATCTGTTTCCAGATAGAAAAAAAACAAAAGCAGAGAATGTGTTCTGTATGTGTAAAAATTTAAATTGAGAATTTAATAGGGGTAAGGATTTTCAGATTGTACGAACAAATGAAGTAGTATAAACAAGTTGTTGACTTCGTTTCAAGTTTTAAACGTTCGAATGATGATTCCACTTTTGAATGTCGGTGAACACATTGTGCTCATACAGTTTTGGAATCAAATTCACCGGAGCTTTTACTTTATTTGATACTTCGTTAGGTGTACATTAGATCCTTTTGCAGATTCGTGGCGAATCATTTGTCAACTAAATTTGCGTCGTTTGGCAACTTGGTTGAACAGCAAATTTTGTTATGTGTAATTTAACATGCTCTTGCCAAAAATTTCAACATGGTACATATTCATGACTAATTAATGAACAACGTTCAACCGCGTAGAGACAAAATAGTTTTTTGTTGGGTGCATTTCTGTCTTAGATGCTTGTATTTCGAAATTGTTCCTTGAAATTCAAATGACATTCGTGATAAGGATAATTGAGGAGTTAAAAAGTGAGCCGAAGTTTCTTAGGACCAATACCAAACTAGTACTTTAGATATGGTCTTCTCAAGTATTGATCTTGCCAGGGATGTTTTTTTTTTTTTTCTTCTAAGAGAGACATTTTAATTCTCCATTCTGTCACTGAGATATATTGGCAATAAGAAAAAGGAGTCCTCTGAGATACTTCTGGAATGATTGACAATCTTTTCTGGGATTGCGAGTTTTTGATAGATTTTATTTCAATGTATCCGATGATGATTAGTTGATTGATGTCATAATCGGTCTCAGCGACGTGAGTTAAAGGTTTGATCAAGCTGTGTGAGTTTCGACCAATTGTTCATAAGGAGTTGGATGTCGATCGCATGTTTGAGAAGCTCGCTTAAACTTCTAATGTCTGCTAGGTTATCTAAGTTTCCTTGTTCCCATCTTGAGCTTCTCATTATGCACTTACCGGGTCTTAATCTGCTACGAATAGTTACAATCATCATCTGACCCAGACAGAATTGTAATCAGAGGGAAAATGGATAATTCTCATTTCTAAATCATAATTTGCATCATGAGGCAAACCAATTCTTTTTGAAATAAAAAATTAATTATCATTGATTGGTATCTAAATCTTGATTTAAAAATATCCAAACTGTTGATATAAAATATAAAAAATAAAAACTAATAGTATCAATTTGAATTTTTTTCAATTGCTTATAAAAATTCAAATTATGTTTATCAAATTGATACCGCCGTTTCATGAAATATGCATAAAAGTGAGAATAAATATAAAGTAGTATAAAATTTAACTGCCTACAATCTGATACAAAAATATTCCTTTTCCTTCCTGTAGTAAAATTTTGATGGGTGATTTCCATTCGTCCTCATCATTTTCATTAGAACTTGAAAATATTGGTATGCACCATTGTATATCGGAAAGAAAATAATATGACGGAAATATGAGATGGTTGTAGAGGTAATTTTATATTGGAAAAACTTGGCTCCTGACGAGCACGTTAATTATCTTGCAAAATCACTGCATTTACATCCATAATAAGAATGAGTAGATGTAGATAAGAATGCCCGGTATGCTATCCACATACCCTCATTGAAAAAGGGAGAGAATCAACTCTGGCGCTTCAATGTCCTTATACGAGTGCAACTGCTTCGGTTTGTACTCTGATTTATTTTTATCTTGTCTTTTGTTTATTGTGCATTCCAGTAATTGGAACGCAATGACATCTTACATTGTCAGTTTTATTTACTAAGATATAATTGTATTTATTATGCATATAATTTTCAACCGCATAAGGAAGGAGTCGATATATTTGAGAGAGAAGAAAAGCGCATTCAATGATGCTATATATTTATATTTGCCGTAAAAGTGTGGCGATCAAATTTATAATATCAAACCTTTTTTTAAGCCACTCGGTCCTAAAAATACTTTTAATATTTCTTTGGATCAACACATAATTCTTTTTCCTCTGACATCATAAAAAAACTTGAATGGTAAAAAAATAATCTTCTCGAAATTACAACCAAATTAATCATTAAAGCAGAATTTTTTTTTAATTTCAAAGTTATTACATCACATGCAAAAATTAGCCTGAAGCAGTTATCGGAGCGTGTAGACTTGTTGGCCCGTGGCCAAAACTGAGACCCTCAAAGAAAGTCCATTAATATATATCAAAACAACTAAGGCTAAATAATGAACAACCTGTAGGCAGATGAAATGTGCGTAGTATACTTTTTCTCCGGACGAAAGTTTCAAGATTTAAATGAAAATAATTTGCCTTCATTTGGGCTTGAAAGATTTAATGAACGACCGGTCGTTATTGTAAGCCATTTATGAATTTGAGTGAAAGGGGGGAAAAGATGTTTGAAAGACGGGCAGGAAACCCGGTGGTGATTGAGCACCTGGAAGTTGAACGAGCTGAGAGTTTTCTATCGAGAGATTTTGCCGAGGCATAATTACGTAGGTGTTGACGTCGACACACCTGGTTAGACGCTAATTAGAAATTAATGTTTGGCGCTCGAGACACGCCTCGAATAATGTTGTAAGTGGTCAAGTAATTTTCTTTGTCGTCAAACTGCATTATTCGGGCTAATCCGGAAACAAAGGTTTAATTAAGATTAAAGACAAAGTGGCTATATCGAATTAATGAATCGCGGCGACTTGTGATTCGACTTTGAGCTAATTTGGTTGATCTACTTATGAATTTGTCGAGTTTTATATATTATTGTCTGAATTGGTATGCGTTCGTTAAAACTGTTGAGAAATTATTTCTAAATTGCAAAAATTGTTCGACCATTGAAATTGAAAAGCATCCTCAGAGATGAATTTTTAATCTTAATTCCTGTCGGTTTTTCTTGTTCACACAGACGGCATTCCAATGAATGTTTTATGCGTAAATTGGGCATAAAACTATTTTCGTTTATTCGTTTCTAATGAACTGGCAACGCCTGTTCGAACCAGTCTTCTTGCTTGTCGAAGCAGCATAACTATTTCAGGAATTTAATTAATGAGTTGGCTCGTAAGATGTTATTTGAATCGTTTGTCTTCAGATATGAACTCGATTCAAACGCAAATTATTCCTAACTTTTCTCGAGAAATCTCTCCTCAACTGCTTATATCGAAAGTAATTAAATCTACATGCGACTTTCCAAGTGACTCTTGATTGTGCGTTTTCATTTTCATACGTCTTTGTTACAAGACGTGAGAGCAAATTTTTTAAAATTCAGTTCAACTTTTGAAGCTGCGTCGTAGCAACAATTTTAAAGTCTTTTTATGATTTCCATAGATTACACAAACTTTTAACCCTCTAAATATTTTGTGTAAATTACACAAACATGACCCATTTCGTCATAACTGTTTGTACAAGTTTACCAAACATGAATATTATCAATCAGAATCAATTTGAAGATTTTTGATCTGCTGTACAAATATTTGTGACGATTAATTATAGTAATCATCATCAACTGGGTCGCACAAATTCGAAAAAAAAACAAAAAACAAAAAATCAACGGAGATGCGATGACTAAAACACCCAAGATTAAATAATTTATCTGATTAGTTTTCTCGATACAACTTCGAATCGTTTATTTCAATTAAGTTATATCCGATAAACTTGTGATAGTGATGACGCAAAATGTTATTTTTTTTTATAAATATTTGATTCTAATTTATCATCATCAGCCCGGTATAACAGTACATTGAGCATTTTTTGCAAAACCCATTGAAGCATCTTCATCAGTGCAGGGAATCTTATGTTGAAATATACCAAGTTCGTAACTTGGAGTTGCTTGAAATTAAAGGCTGTTCGAGAGTATTATAATCGATATTGTAGTTTATTTAACCCGCCAAATCAGGGATCTCGACTGGAGGAAAGTTTACTATGGGTACAAGTTGAGTAAATAGATATATTAATCAGGGTCTATATATTAGAAAAGAGATAACAAGTTTCAAAGTGAATAATAATGAACGTCTTTAAACTGATTACGAATTCTGATGTCCAAAGTTTTATACAATCATGGCTGCAAATTGTTATATTCTCTGCCCAAACACAAGTTTGTGTACATACTGTACGAATCGTTGAATTAAAAAGTTAATCAAAATTAAACAAACTCGTCAAGGAAATTAAACGAAACAGATATTGAAAAAAAAAGCAAATGAAATTATTATAAGTTATGAACGAAAATGATAAATTTAATTCAACAAATGGGCACAAAAACGTGATTTTATGAAAAAGAAACATTTCAAGCGTGCTAAATTTTCGTTCAACTTTGATGAAAATTATTTAAGCTCATGAAACGTGGTGCAAAATTGTGTCATGAATTTGTCGCACTCTGCCGAAAGCCATGATTTTCGGTATTTTTGCGCACCGCTGGCGAGGACCTGATTAAACGCTGGGTCCTTCCTACACATTTTCCGGGATCAGTGTGCGCGCCGCTCCATGGCAACGTGAGTTACGAAACATTATGAGAACTCTTGCGAAAAGAGGCGTGGCAAACTGAAAATGTTGATTCCACTGCAGGGATGTGTGTGTCATTTGAAAACGAGAATCATTATGTTTGGTCATCGATACAAAGCTAAACACCGTGCGGCTATAACTTGCACAAATTAATTTTGTGTGAACCTGTTTTTTAATTGTTTCGAATATGGAAATTAACTTGTTGAATACGTTTAAAATGCATTACTTTGCATAATTATTTTTAGGCAAATTTTAATTCCCCCCTTCCTGGTTACAATTACAGTAATTAGTAGTTAGTCCCCAGTGCGAAGTAATTAGTACTTGCTAATTATTACACTTGTTAATTCATTTTCGCTTATTCTTACATTCGTATATTTTGTTTATCAATTTCTCGATACTTAAACACTTTTCGACGGTATTACAAAAAATGCTCTATGATTTATATATAATGGTCAAAGATGAATATTAGTTATTGAAGATGAAAAAAGGTATATCATATCATTATGAAAAAAATGAATTTAACTAGAATCGTTTTGGCATGGTTAGCAATTTCTGGTTTCTTGTTTGGGTTTGACTCAACTTTTTCCTTCGTTTCCGTTGCTTTTGAATGTTGTTTGCACTTCCTATATTTCTCATTTTGCGAAATTCTTTATTCTTTCTGTTTGTCTGGACTTCACGCAACGCATCGGAGCAAACGAGAAATCGAGTCGCTGCTTGCGATTGAAAATGGTGATAAATAACGATAGCGTACCATTAAGATAAATCGACAAGCAACGGAATCGGTAGATTGTAACTGACAGTACGGTGATTGGATAAGTTATCGCCGGATGAAGCATCGCATTATGCAATACGCATACGCAAAACGGGGCAGCCGCGCATTCAGTGCCACCACTCGCTGACGCGTCGTTGTTTTAGAAATAGCAACTTTGCCAGTCCTATTATTACCTGCCTATTTGTTTGCTTCCATATTTTCCTTTTACAATCGCTCGGACGATTTTTTATTTCCGCATTCTGTTCAATTCAACCGATGGCTTCTCGCAACTTCTCGATATATAGTTACAGTAGGTTTGCGCTTTTTCTTTATCTTGATACACCACAAATTGGATTGTCAATGTAGGATATGTCGCCAAAACGGATAAAGTCGGAGATATTTTAAGAACCACGAGGCACTTGCAGTCCCAGAAGCTTTGCTATCACTCGAGTCGTTAGAAGTACATTTCCAGTATGTCAAAAACATGTCCGAGTAATTGCTAGCTGAACGGTAATCGTTTACTTAAGAATTGTTGATTTCTCTTTTCATTTATTGTTCTTTTTTCTTGCCTGAAAAAACTGCTGACTGATAGAAAAATAGAATATAATGTAAATTGTTTTTTAACTTGAATGCTGACCGAGTTTGAGCTTTTGTTTTAAAATTCTAGACGTTTATATATTTATCGTCTTAAACCGTCGTTCATTCTGAAAGTTTTAAAAGATGATGCGAAAATCCAGATCAAGATATTTTAAATAACTAAGAGAGTGTCACAGAACCGCGAGATTTGATGAAGTCGCACGTGAAATTTGAAAACCGTGAGCCCGAGCAAGGAAAAAAAGTAGACCCTTTTCAACCGAATATCTAATCTGATTCAAACATTTTTCTTCCTCACGTAAATGATGTTTCTGCAGAATTGTGTGCACTCGTGGAGATAAGAATCTCACAGAGATTTGCAGGGTGCGACAAAAATTATGAGAGCGATATTAAATTTTAAACTTGATTTTAATTATGGAGGCAAAAAAAAAGATGTTGGATACGAGGGTAAACATTGAGTTTTAAATTGTTTTCTCAGTTTAGATGGTTCTTATAATTTTGTTTTTCACCTAATTTTCGGTATCCTTTCTAAGATAAAAAAATCTTTTCAGACAAAAACACAGAATTTTTTAGTTTTGAAATATTTGAGTTAATTTTACATGAAGTAGCCTTTGAATCAATAATTTTCGTAAAAAAGTCCTAAATTCCAGCATTTTTAAATTAACACTATAACAAATGAATGCTCTCCTATATCTCACTATATTTATTTGAAACAACACTTGCGTACTAATGACTCGACCGTTGAGGAGAATTTGAATGTACAAGCGCTTCTGTTTTATAACATGACCTACTTGAATGCACTGATTGTTTAAATTACTTCTGTAATCTGAAAGCAAAAAAACACTCTCGTAACATTTAGACGCTCTCATGCAATGTTCACAAATTAAAAGAGCAAGCGAAAACTGAAAAGTCGAGAATAAAATTCATCTGAATTCCGCGTATCATTATTGTGAACAAAAAGGATTGAAACAAATTGAAAATGACAAAATGAATATAAAAAGTCATCCAGGTGACTTTTGATATTCATTTTAATATTTTTGATAAAACTTCTGAGTTGTTAGATCATCTTATTTCCAACTCTCTGCAGTCTATTAAAGTTGATTCTGAATGATGGTTAAATGGAATGAAGTTCAGTATGTTAGAGGTGAGACGAAATGATTTTAAAAAAATTCCAATCGCATTTTCAAGTTCGTAATTTTTGATGTGACTCCACTATCTCTGTTAGAAACTCGGGATATATTGACGCGAGAAAGAGAAAGTCTGCGCAAAGATGGTAGCGAACCATGATAGGGTGATTCCTGAGAATATATGTTACGACGGTAACGATAAGGAATTGAACATAATAGCAGCTCGCATCTTACAAGCACAGTCGCACCGCCATGAAAAATAATAATAGGATGAGGTCATCGAAGGGGTGGAAGTAAATTTTGCAAGTGGATGGAAAACAGAAAAGATAAGAGGGCGCACAGCCGGTGGTTTTGAACGGAATGCGTGCGGACTACGTCCTGTCGAGTGATGTAGTTGGGATTCGAATTGATGTACTCTCGCTGAATAAAAACAATGTGAGATGGTACTCTAAACTCGTCAACTTTTCTCATCCCGACGAATTTGTAATGGATAAGTCAATTTCATCGTCGAAGTGAAAGCATTTCTGTCAAACTCAAGGTAGTAGAATAGAAATAGAATAAAATATAAAACTCAAATTTCATCTTTCAAGTTGAAACAATGGTTATATTATTTATTATAAAGATGTTTATATAAATTTAATGTTGCGTGGTGATGGACTCTGAGCCAGCTCTTGCAATTTCATCATAAAATTTGGTTTTAAATTTACTTGTATTCTAAAGATTAGAACAAGAAATGTGCACTTCCAAGTTACAGAGGCGGTTTATTTACGACCCGATTGTCTTCAACTTGGGATATCATTAAGTTTTGAGTTTTGGCTTGAATTAAGTTGAAGGCCCAATATTACAAAATCTCAACTAATTAGGTTAATGGACAATGGGAAAACTTCGTATTCGTTGACGGTTTATTGTCAGTTGGATTCCCTGGAGAGAACTTTAGACCTAATTCACATTTCTCATTATCTGAGTTTATGGCTGATTAGCCAAATTACATTGCTGGCTTTTTCATACGCACAACGTTTACAGTTTAAGCCCTAAAAGCGAGTAATTAAATTGTTTACATGCACACTGTGAGAAATAAAGTAATAACATTTTCATAAATAGACATATCGGATAATTTCTCAAAATTGCATACATCCAAAATGTTCATCGCTCGTTCGTAAATGTTTTAGAAGCATTGTGTATTAACCGCGCAATATGTTACATCATCCTTCATCTTACTTACCACTTACATCTAAGCTGTGTATTTTAGCCAGCTCGGAGCTTCAACAACCTACGTACTGAGTAAAAGGTACCTCGTTCTAAAGCCGAATAATGCGTGGTTCATATTTTGCTCATCATACAATATTTAAAGGGTCATACTCTATTCCTATCTGTCAATTTCATCCTGCTTAATTTCCTTGGTCGCTTTAAAATGTTTCTTTCTAATTTTGTTTGAACAATTTTTTTTTACATACTTCGACATTATCTACATTGGCAAAAGGAATGTGCAGCTTTGGCACGAGACATATTTTAAACTTGTCGATGCACGCCTTGCTCTCTTCATTGGTTTAATCCACTTTAGACTATCTTGCAGAGGGCACATGGAAAATTCAAATTTTACAATATTACATACTCTTGCAGGAAATTTGACTAGCTCAAGCATTGAAATGAATCCACTGGTACGCTGAAGGTTTCATTTTAATTATAGTCTAACGTGAATCTTATCAAGTCTAGAACAGAATTTCTTTCTACTCAGAAGAATGAAAAGAAAAAAAAATATAACATATTATAAGGAAAATGAAGAAAGAATGTTTTAATTAGTGATATGAACAGTAGTTTGCCAGTCACCATTATAGAAATTATTTTCTTTAGGCTAGGTTCAGATGTCGTTAACATTTTGTTGCTTAAAACTTAAAAACTTATAAGGAAACGACTAAAAGGGAGAAGCGACGAAAATTTATTAGTCGAATCGTGACTTTCGCAGAACTTCAAATTAGACTATTCCACTCATGGAATGAGATAATGATTGATGTTGTACGAAATTCGTAACTTGACGGAAATCCGATCGTCTAATTACGAATTCTAATGTTTCCGACAGACGAGTTTGATGTAAAATTAATTCAAGTGTCGTATGATAATCAAATTACTAAAATTAACGTCGCAGACTTTGTTATCAATTGGACCCGAAAGTAATTCTATATGAGACAAGAACTGAGCAAATGTATATGCCTTATCCAAGTACCTTCAATTTTGATCGACAGTATTTGAATTAAATTAAAAAAGTATTTTTCCGATAATTATCTATTTTTTTGAGTTGATGTTAACCTTCGTTTCATATTATAAATTTTGTCGTATCTCAGCAATGCACGGATTTATCATTACATCATTCACATATTGGTATCTCTTTTCATGAGTGAATTGTGCAACTAGGAATAATATCTGTAACATGTTTCATTATCATAGACATGCTGCGGGATTCCCAAGTGATTTAGCTTCTGCCTCACGAAATGGAGAATTATCTTGACCAAGACTCAGATAGTTTAACACAGTAGCAATGCTACGTCTAGTCTACACACTGCTATCAAAACATATTTGCAAATATTATCGGTAAACAATTGTTGGACATCGTTTAACCAAAAGTGAAGATTTGGATTATCCTTCTAGCATGATTAATTTGCAATACAAACTAAAATGTATGTTTGAAGTACGAACTTTGTCCTATTAACAAAGGACGTGTTACACATATACATACGTTCAATGTAAATATACACAACACTCAAGATGGTACACAGCAGGTGAATCGCACAACCTGTGGATATTTGATAATTTGATTTGCTTTGTAAAGAGGATACAGAATTAAGTGACGAGATTCAGATAGCATTCGATTTCAGATGGCCTCAAATGTGTTTTCAAAATTAGATTTTCTCATGTAAAAAATTTTGGCAAGTTGTTGTCAAGTTGTTTGAATTGAAAATAAACTGGGATTGAATATGTAATTTAATTCCAATGAAATAAAGAAATATAAAGTGATGTGCAACAAAGCTAATTTCGACAGAAAATAAGACACCACTTTGATCTATCTAAAAGCGATGAATGTTTTTTTGAATACAGAAAATATCATATTGCGAGTCTCTTTTATACAATGTCTGTAAAACTGGACAAAAGAAAATTTTTAGTCCATTGTGACACGTTCATAAGTAGTCGTGAAAGGAAACTATTTTTCCGAGAATTTGTATATTGCAACTGTACAATTATTAATAAACAATAAAGCCAGCTACTGTTGTTGTTGGATGGAACATGCAATTTCAGCTTATTTAAGTTTGAAAGAAAAATGTATTTCACAAAATCTGATTCAAAATTTGTAAATATAATTATAAAACTCATTTTAAGAGATTCATTGTGAATGTTGATTTGAATCTGAAATTTAATTTGAGCCATTGTCTTCTATGGTCTACATTTTTACAAATTATGCGGCAAAAGAAGAAAAAAAACGACTCTCCGACGCCTAGTGTTATTCATGTGTTTAGCGCGAGTTAAAATGCAGATTTCATCGAGGAAAAATTGTGAGCTGCATAATTTTACGAATAATGTTTTTCTGGGTCTACATAAAGCCTCGTACAAGTTGGAAAAGCTGGTTTCTTAAACGTTTTAGTTCTCAAAAATTCGCGTGAATTTATCACGAAGCGTTAGACGCGCATTACGTCGCAGATTTCGCTGTGATATTTTTGTGCCTTTCAGTCACAGGAAATTCGTGGTGAATCTCTATGCAAATTCCACAAGTTTAGGGGAAATGTTGGATGAATTTAATGTCGGTCAATTCAATTAAGACAAAGTGACATTGCCTTCTGCGTAATGTTGCCGACGGTAATAGCTTCGCATGTCGCTTATTAAACAGCCAACGTGAGCTGAGAGTTTTCGCATATAATACTAATCCTGCAAGGATGACGTTTTAAAAGGCATTATCACGATCGTGACTGAATATTTTTTCAATGTTCTTTTGTTTATCATTTATCAAATCGACACTCCCTACAAATATGACTTATCTTTTTTCAATTTTTCAACTGCCTTACCGGTTATAGGCATCTTTAGACTGATGTATCTGTTTTTCGGCAAAGGTTAGGGGAAAAATAACAAAAGTTCAACGCTTTATAACAAATCAAGCTTTATAACTAATCGAATATATTAGAGTCTGCTTGATAAACCACGATCGTAAACAAAATACGAAATTATTAAGAAACTCAAACGTTAACAAAAACACGAAACAACCGTTCGAAAATTCATAATTTACTCCGTCTGTTGATTACAATTGTAAATTATTGTACAGACTTTATATCTAATCATTTATTTTGTATAAATGTTTCTGTTAAAGTGAAACGCTAGTAAATGTTTTATAATCCAATGTTAGTTTCTGTAAAAACATGCAAAACATTAGATTTGAGCGTTATTGGTAACTGATCAATTCAATATTTACCATGTTGTGACATTCCCAACACTGCGCATGCTGACAGTATTGATATTGATTCCCCGACAACATTTCGCTTTGTACACGGCTCCATTGCTCGTCTTCTTATACGTTGGACTCTTAATTTTATTTTTATTCACATACGAGATCTTCTTCCGAGCCTACCGAATTCGCAAAAAGATTAGTTCATTTATGCACTCATTCATTCACTTCTATTGCGCACAAAAAATGAAACAAAAATAATTTTACTATCATTCAACAGAACTGACGAGAATTTTATATAATGTATTTAAATTATACCGACCGCGTTTTTAGTATTTTTCTTCCAAATGCGATTCGGCATTTTCAAGCACTCAAATTTTTGCATTTCGATATAGAAAAATATTATTCTCTTCTGTTTGTTTGGTTTCAAATGGAAGCTCTGAATATTAGAATCATTCGAAAATATAAGTTTATAAATGTATAAACTTTTTTTGCTCAACGAAAGTACGGAATTAAAAAAGTAAAAATAAGAAGCTGTGTAAAAGCTAATGTTTCATTCGATGTAAAAGCTAACGCATGTAAAAGCATTACAATTCTGGACAGTTTTATTTTTCATCCATTGAAGGAATAAAGATGGACCCACGCCAAACTCTATAACAATGACCATACAACGCGACCATTGCTATCGAAATGAGTGTGATAGGACTTCGGTATTGTTTTCCTGGGAAAAATTTTCATTAATAGTTCCAGTTTACACAGCATTTCATTCTTATAAAACGTTGAAACGTTAATTTAAATAGGATTATAATATTTGAACATTTGATGATGACGGAACGTGTTTTGAGTTGTGGACTTAAATATTTTTTGCAAGCTTAAAACGTTGTTTGATAATTTTCAGAAGTTGTTTTTGTTATTAAATAAAGACTAAGATAAAATAGTTAGAAGATTTTAATTATAATGAAACATAAGAAACATAGTGTACAATGTTGCGTTAATAAAACGAGCAGTTCAAGCAGAAGTTTTCAAATATCGTCTGTATCATTTGATGCTTTGAAAAGAATTGTAATCAAAACTCCTTGGAACGATGTTTTTCATTATAGACAAAGATGCGTAAGTTAAGTGCGAAATGTAAGATAAACTTTAACTGATGAAACTTTGCTTTACACGCGTATTGAGTCTCGCAAAGGAGAGAAGCGACGGTTATTTACTTGCTTTTAAACCTCGGTGAATCCTTTTTATTGATTTTTCAAACGAACCAGTAAGCTTCGTTTGAAAAAAGAATCTTACAGTTTTTGAGTCAAGTGCGGGTGCTAAGGACAATTGGAAGTAAAAAGTTCAAAGTAAAACCATACAAGAACCTATGAGAGTTGCGGAAAAAAACAAGAATCAGTTTTCAAAATTTGAAGGAAAAGTTGTGCGAATGTTCAACGTTGGCTTCTGAGTAAGTGAAATACCAGCATATTGCACTCCCGAGGAGTTGTTCGATACTTCTAAAGCGCAAGCATGCAAGTTTTGCACAAATGTGCATTTACACGCGACGATATGCAGTTTTTGTTCTCCACTTCTGAATAGTTCATTTTGAATATTTGCTAACGCTTACTATTTTTTATTCGAATATACAAGCTTATTATTTCCTTGAATATTTTCAATTAAAATTGTTCAACGGTTTGAAAAATTCAATCTCGATTCCACCAATTAGATCAGAATCCGATTTCTATATTATGTCATTATCTTGACTTTGTAAACCGTTCGACCCATAATGAAGAAATGATCATAGTAATAAAAAATAATAACCGATCAATGACTCAAATAATTGCAACGTTTTTCCATGGACTCGGAGACTTGCTAATGAGATTTGTTTCAATGTCGATATTATGGTATGCAGCGAATCTATTCTCAGGGCTAATTCGACAAAATCTAGTCTGATTAAAAGTCCTATATTTTTTTTCATATGATTGAAACATGTAGGCAATAACGTTTTATTTTCTTTTTTTATATCCAATTTTTCCTTGTTTTTAGTATAAATCAAGTACATTTATCTCGTAAAAAGATAATTAAATGACAAATCAAAAAATAAAATCATTCATAAATAAAGTCAGTTTTTAAAAGACGACTAGTTGAAAAACAACGTGGTGTGTAGAGCTTTGGTATCCGTTGAATAGAGCTTATTCGTCTGATACAAATTCCAGCCAATACTTTTCACGTTTCATCTTATTGAATAACATACAATAGATACTGTTCCGCGGCAGCTGCGATCAATAGGACTCTGGGGACATTCATGACAGACGTCGGGAGTCGTAAGAATCGACAGGTCAAGCGTAAAAACATCGAGACGTGTGAAACAAAGGCGCTAAACCAGAGGTTCTGTTTTTGCAGTCGACCAAAACCATTATATTCTATCTTGCGAATTATTATTTTTTTTTGTTTGCTACTTTCAAAAGTATAACGCGAATTATTTCCACCGTCACAATGGTTCTGTCATTACTGCTATTTTCTTTGTTATTCTGAACATCCGATATTAGGAATCAGATGCGGTGTCATGAAAATCCCACGAATTTCCTATTTGTTTTCAAACAATCTGTGAATTGGACAAGATATTCCAAGTGATTCGTAGAGTAAGAGTTTTGTTGATGAAATACCATTTTGTCATATAATTGCCTCAAATGCTTTGAATACCAAGATACTTGGTTTAATTAAAATGAAACGCGTTCAGAGCAGATAACAGAAGTTCCTTGTAGTGGTTTCACATTAAAAGACGTTCGAGTCAATTTAAGCTCGCCTTCAACTGAATCGTCACACATTTGCTTCAATAAAAATTAAAAAGACAACTAATTAATTGCATGGAAGTTTCAAATCAACAGTAATCATATTGCAATTACCAACACATTAATCTGCTTCCACTTAATTTTACATTAGTAAACGTTTTACATTCTTCAAAATCGGAAGTAACATTATCACCGTTTTTTGTGCGCATTTTTATAATCCGTGCGAAGCACTGATG
Source organism: Trissolcus brochymenae (assembly GCA_030523145.1). Classification (NCBI taxonomy): domain Eukaryota; kingdom Metazoa; phylum Arthropoda; class Insecta; order Hymenoptera; family Scelionidae; genus Trissolcus; species Trissolcus brochymenae. The sequence continues at coordinate 51,768 of JAQQRF010000476.1, forward strand.
ATGCACAAGCATCAGTTAAATTTTCAGAGATCTCACTTATACTCTGACCAAACAAGACCATCACTTAGATCAAAATTATCACCCCTGTGACAATAAATCAGAGATCTTCATTTAATCTGATGAATCAAGTGAGTCACGTCGAACGGTGTAATGTAATTTATAGTTTGCGGAAATACATAAGCTGTATTTAAGAAAATGCGTCGTGATAATCTTCAGCCTTAAGTAGATATGAGCATCACTTACGACAATTATATGTAGCAATTACGACGCTGAACAATAGTAGTTATTGAGTGTTTTTTTTTTAGACTGCAACTGTAATTGTACGAAAGGTATGTCTCTGTAAAAGACGCTAATGATCGCCGTTAGTTTCGTCAGTAAAATCTAAAGGTGGTTTAATTTTTACAACATAAAGAGACAATTGGTTCTACTTTTTAAAAAATCATCATCCCAGAACAAAGATACATATATTTCGCTTGCGTTCGGCTCACAAAACAAAATCTCATCCCTTGTTTGTTCTGAGAAGATGTGGCCAAACAATTTTGGTTTGGCAACAATGCTGAAGCAAAAAGCAATTAACCTTATTTCATCAGATCTCAAGGTCGGTTAAAATGCATGATTATATGAAATACAACCAGAAATAGTTGTAATCACTCATGCTGCTCCAAAAGCATCCTCAATAGATTGTATTAGTATGTATGTAGAGTACACGAGTGCGAGATAAGCACGAGCTTCGTTATTTCGAGCACGTAACCAGTTCCAGTTATTGTGCTTTTCGCACAAAGTGCCCCTTTAGTGTGCGAAACGTACGGATCTCGCCACCTCTTCTTTCAATGCAGTTTCTCTTTCATTCTGTTAGTGTTGCTAAAAAGATCAAAAGTGCAACAAAAAGCCTTCCCTATAAACGATCAGATAAAAAAGTTAAAATGTTCTTACGACTGATCGTTGTGATATCCAAGAATGAGAAAAATTAACTACGTTAACAGAACGTCTGTTACTTCATTAATGAACAATTCGATTGTTTCGACAGTAATCCAATGTTCTTTTGGGATGAATCATTCATGCGAGTGCAGATAAAATTGAAGTCTTGTCGATCGCTTTCACAGCCTTAATAGCATTTTCAGTGGTATTACTAAGATGGCGTGAAAAGATGAAGTTTGTTTTAAGCGCTCACAAAAACTGAATATTCTTTTTTTTAAGACAATTCAATATTCAGAAGCTGAAATGATGTTATCTTATCATTTATATTTACAAAGTTCGCAGCAAAGTGAGCTGGACGAATTTTTTTTTCTTTGCAACACCACTTATAGAATCACTCAACAAATTGAATGCATCTTGCATCTGTTTAAATATGTTTCTTTTTTAAATTCTGAATGAGCGATTTCTGTAATGAATTAGAATGAAAATAGTAAGACTAATTAACCATGAACATACACGTCTTGACGCGATGGATAACACTAGATTAGAACGATCCATATGGCGTTGCAGAATATACAGTGTTATTACAAATGTTGAACTGACAGATATATTATTTGACAGTGCCTTGACGTAGCTACATGAGTTATCATGACGTTTTGTTAATTTTGCACAGCAAAACTAACCAAATATGATTGTTAGCTTATTACTGCATTACAACTTTGGCACATATCCTATACAAATAGACGCAGAAAAACCAAATTCATGAAGATAATATCATAAAATGAAATTCTAAATTCCATTCCACAAAACAACATCAAACGTTGCGGTCAATATTGAACGGAGACAGAGATTGATTTGTTGAGTTGTTAATGGAAGCAGTCTATCTTGAGGATATTGATCCTATCGCGTTAATTGCTAACGGTATCATTTGCACGGGTGACGAGTTGAGTGAACATAATTGGCATGACACCTCTTGGGATTCGTACAAAATCCAAATTAGATTAAGATAAGACAAGTTAGAAAAGCGTCGCGCGTTGAGAGCTTTGTTTACATTTGAACCTGTTTCTCGTAATGAACAATGGTATAACCGAGTGCCACCAGGTTTCCACAGGGACTTTATAAACTACAGTCTTTACTACACTCAACAGTCCTTGTGACTGTTAAAGCCTGCTTCATATTTATGTTATGAAAAACTACTGAATATCTTAGCATTAGTGTTCTATAAAATTTCAATCATTTTTCTATCATATCTGTGCAATTATTTAATCTTTATTTAGTCAGTAGGTTTTGATATGAAACACTGGAACTATTGTAAACATTATCATTGCTATAGATGCAAAGGATAACAAAACGAGTGAATAACATGATTATGTGTATTAAAATGGCAATTTTGCTTCGTGTCATCTTTCGCGAAGATCGCTCTTCCGGAAGGAAGAGTAGCAACAGCGTATGCTTATTGCAGGAGGAAGTGGATATGCCAATCTTGCAATCTGCGGGCCTATTACCTACAGCATTCAAGCATAGGTCTTCATAGGTCATTGCTACCCGCTTGCACACTAATCCGATACGGTGTACTTACTATCGTGCGACTACTAATTTTGACTTAGGACCTTATTCGTATTGTTGCGCTAATCAAATTCGCGTTTCAAATTCGAACAAGGATGTCGTGATTGCCAGTTGTTATTATTGTTGCCAAGATGTTGTTGATATCAACGCTGAAGGGTCAGTCTTAATTTAACAGAAAATTTGTACATAAAGAGTTAAAAGAAACTGTCACATTGTAACACAGTTAATTAAAAACGTTCTTCTAATATGAATTTTTTGTTTATGAGGTTGATTAACTTTGCTATGCAAAGAACACCAAACTCTAGCCTCTGACTTTTTTCTTCGAGGCAATTATTGAATGTTCTCTGTCATTTTCATGTTCACGTAGTCCAAGTTTTTGCACTATATTATGGATGTATGTGAAAATTGAAGACCATGGAAATTACTGTTTGGTGGTCATTTTGACTACGAAGAATCTAACACGTTGACAATTACAGAACGAATCTGACTCTAGCATTATGTCACTGGTCGATCCCCTTGTTTCTTTCTTTTTTATTCAAAGAGCTAAGTCGATCGGTTGCCTTTTTTATGGCGGCATCAGCGAGCTCTCTTTATCCACAATCTCTTCATATATCTATAAAAGAACATTCATTTGCCCACTTTACTCTTTGTCCTCGTCTTCCGTGCCGCCATCTTTTTTTTAAGACACCGCTGCAACTGGAACTTGGATTTGCATAATTGGAACGATTGTTTGTCCTCATACCACCATGGTACGTACAAGCTCGAATGCCGTGCTTCTTTGATCCCGATTCATATGCAAATGGAGAAAAGTGGAAATAACCAACCTGTGCACGAAAGACTGACGCAATTCAAGCCCATTTTCTTGTCCACGTTCTGACTTTCTTCAATCATAGCTAAATTATTATTCTTTTCAATCCTTCCCAAAAAGTTGTAAGGTTTTTCGGTACTTTGTATTCAAGTATATGCTTTTTCATTTATTTCCCTCGTTTGCATATACTCTTTGAAAAATGCAAGTAGGAACGGCGAAACAAAAAAGACAAATTACAAAGTTTTGAAAATAAGACAAAGGATATTCCGTTTCAAAATTTGTACTTGATATTTTCTTTAGGTAGTCCTTAAATTTTAATTTTCAACGAAAACAAAAATAACATTAACTCGTTAAATTAAATTGTCATGTATTATTGGCGTTCGAGGTCATAGATTTCCGAGAAGCAAGTATAAAACACAGGATGTAATAATCGATTCTCGTAATTTAACATGCTTTTGATAATAATGATACGAAGCGTCAAAACAGAACATTTTAAAGTTTGGAGTCATGATAATGAATCTGTTTCAATACAGTTGATTTGAATCGTACAGAAAAATTTAAATCAATAAATTTTAATAGCTGCATCAACAAATTTCCAGAAATATGATTCATTCACTTATTCAGTTATTTTATAGTTTCGAGAGAAATTGAAAAAGATTGTGTAATATTACTACTGTATAATTATTAATTATTTAAGAGTCGAGTATGATCAACACCGGCTTCAACTAGATCTTCGAACAATTCAAAGTGGAGTTCAGAATTGTCGTTGGAAATCTTGATACCGCGGATGCCACAAGCCGGAGATCTGAAGTGCAATGACGACTGTCTATAGAGCCATGTTTGACGAAATTATTAGTAGTCAAGAACCAAGAATCAAATTTGCAAACTAGAAATACGAGTTGCTGCGATCAATGCGCTATAATTATTCATCAACATTTGTTCAACAAATCTAAAGCTTGCAATTAGAATGTAAAATTTACTAGTAATAAACATCGTATTTGCAATGTTTAAGATTATCATTTGTCGAGCAAATTGAAATCATTATTTGAAATACATAAAAAAATGTTATTTTAATTGAAAAATTTGAAAATTATCGGTTGTTTCGTTTTTATCTCATTTTAACGAAATGAATCTCTCTTGTTGAAGCTCAAAATAATAAACGAATTATCTGTATAAATGTCACAAATCACTTTTATGCAATACATCAATCATGATTCACATTCGAAACTAAGGGTAAAAAATATTTTCTTCGAAATTGAAGAAAATCTATGATCTATAGATATTAGATGTTACTGTGTGTGACACACCACACTGTGTGTTACTCTACCGTGACAAGTATTAAACTTTTCATCTAAATCGAACCAACTTCAAGAAATAAAAGCAGGACATCCATTCCTGTTGCTTATTTCTTTGAATTTTTCTTTAGTTCACCTTTCAAATTTAAAAAATGAGTAAATTTATTAAAACCATCATATTAACAAAGTGATTTGAATATATTTCATGAATAAATAATAAAAATACGTATTCATAGTTTGCAAAAATGTTGATAAAAACCAAACTGAATCTTTTTTCTGACAAAATGTTATCATAAAATGTTTTTCTTTTGTTACAGGTAAGTGTCTAACAATTACGGAGTACGTCTTATTGTGTAAGTAGAATAGCTTCTCATCTTCAAGTAAAAGCAAACAATTAATAAGTAATTATACCTAACACATTAGTATAGTGTGGAAATACGTTTATAAGAAACGATTTGAAGCAAGGTGAGATAAACACCAAATTTAAATGCACCAGCCATCCTGAAGTAGGTTTCCTCCCGATGGGTTTCCCCACACCATAGAGCAGCTTTGTCCGGGCTAATGCGAGATTGTTAAAGGCTGAGGTCGAGAAGAAAAAGAAAAAAAATAGTACCGTCCCAGGTTGAGGGAATATTTAATGCCAATCCCTTGTAATAAGTCTTTACCTGAAAGCAACGAAAAAAAAGTGATTATCATGAAATTAAAACAACGTATTGTTAGGTCTGACCTCACATTTCAATAAATACCGAATTATCTTAATTTAAAATATTGTTATTTACATAAAATTAATGTTTCAGTTTCATTTTTTATTTTTTTTTTGTTTTAAACAATTCTTTTCTGATTATGGTAAATCTCTGATTTCGATAAAAATAACAATTCCAAGTTTTGCCGAATTTCAAAGTTAACTGAATGTTATCTTTTCTTTTACTTTATCTTGCAAACTAAAGCTTTCAAGCTCAGTTGCAACTTTTATTGTCCTATAATTCGCCTTCACGTTTCATTCTCAAGAACTAAATCATGGTCTCTAAAATTTTCACTTGTTTTTCACTAAAATATAAATCCAAAAACATCCGGGCTTGACTTTTATCAAATCTAAAATGCATTAGGATATTATATTATTTGTATTTGTATACAGGATATTTGATGAGTAATGCAATAAAATATCATATTCATTTGAAAATTTTAGGGCAAATCCATCGTAGAATTTTTCATGAAACTATTGTTAAAAGTGCTTAATTCCTCTCGAAAAAATGTTATTCATAAATATTGCATTCTTCGTTGTTACAAAAACAATTAAAACATGTGTGTTTGAACTTTTTTCACTCTCTCTTTGCTTTTTCGTGTATGCCTCCATACATTCGTTTTATGTGTTTTTGCTTTGACTTCTGTAATAATAATTGATAACACTAAACAATTAGACAATGACTTCAACCGTTCGCTCCTGTGAACCGCAAAGAATCCAATTCAAAGCTGTGAAACAAATGCCTGAACAAGCGAATGAGCAAATGCATTTACGAATGAATCGTTGTCCAATCCAAGACAGCTTTTCAGTTATGTTCTTTTTTATGAGAAAGAGACCTTCAAAGTACAGTTTTTGATTTCCCACATATCTAAACAATTGTTGAAACTATAATGATCTAAACACAATATAAACTATTTATTTCCATCTCTCGTTTTATAAATTTTGTACGAAGTCTCAATTGTTTAGTACAAACAATATTTCCTGAAATTTTTCAACGTCTTCATAAAGCTTAAATTAGAGTCAACACGTCTTTAGTGATAATTCACACCTCGAGAATAGTTATACGAACAACACACTGGAGAATGCCTAGTTAATTCTGCGCATACACAAGTCACCGAACTCAAACTAGCAGTTGATAGTTCGCTTAGGTATTATATTAGCTGTAGTGAAACAGTTTAGTATTAACGACGAAGACAACTAACGAAAAGACACTTTGATGAAAATATGCTGTGAAAGGCAAAGCTAATAATGCCTCTAAACCAGTTCAGATTCATGTCAACAGATTAAATTTACGATATTCTGAATAAAGCGGATCATGCCGTTTGCAAAACAAAGACACTCCATTACAACTGTATTGTTTATTGATTTACGATGCAAGACAATGTAATATAGAGTATTACAATCAATTATAGTTTTATTTTGAAGTAACAATTCAATAAGGTGCTGTGTCAGTATTGAAATATATTTTCTCATGAAATCGTGAAGTGATATTCGTAGTACTTAGACAAAAATTTGCAAGCCCTGTGCAGAGAAAGAAGGACTGTAGAACCGGCAAAGATAGCTTAATTATATTTTAAACCGTTTGAGGTGGCTTCCTTACAATTTTAGAAGATTGGCTATCCACTTCTTGGTTCTGCTGGTAAACATGATTTCAAATTCTCAAATTCAAAGAATATTTCGTTCGTACTTTAAAACATGAAGTAGATTGAATTAAGTCCACATTTGATATAGATATATCCATATCCTGTTTTTTCTTATTATTATTGATTGATTGATCTTATTATTTTTTTAGATTAGTTATGTTATTGATTCCCATCTAATAAAGTTTTGTGATTGAATTAAAAAAAATTGATATCGCTTTAGATTTTGCTATAAAATTGCATATATAGTTGTTACAAAACTATGAATAAAATAAAAAAAACTTACGTACTTGTATTCAGAAGTGTCTATTGAAGAGAGCTGAAAAATATTCACTCTTGATTGACTTGTATCAGAGTTCTGCTTTCGTCCAGTTTCGAAAATCAAAATTGTGAAAAAACTGCACGACGAGGAAAAAAAACATTTGGATATCAATTATTTTCATTTATATGAAAACAATTTGACAACTTTACTGAATATTCATTACGATATGTATGACAGAACTGTGTCGCATTTGAATTTCGATTTGTTTCAATTGATGCGATTTTTCTATAGTATTCAACTAGTTCAATCGTTATTTTTATGTAATGGTTCAATTGCATTAATATTGAAGCTATTTTATTTTGTAATTGCAAAAGGCTTAAGTAATCTGTGCAAACCTGTAACAAATAGAGTGAAAAATTGATCACGTAAAAATGTTTAGATTGATAGACAAGTTTTTAAATTTCTTATAAAAGTACAGTTTGAATGCAATTAAAAAATTAATAATAACGATGAAAGGTAAAAAAAACGTACAAGAGCAATAATGCAAAACAAGAAAATATATGTGCATATTCAAATTGTCGTATATAAAGTGAATTCTCAATCTAGATTATCATTATATTAGTTAAAAAAATGTCTATCATTGTGAGGAGGCCTTGACCGTTTCGATTAGATACTTCTGGATTACAGTAAATTCAGTTCAATGTTTGTTATGATAATTTATCCCTGATGCCAATCGTGATTTGCGTCAAATTTGCAGTAGCTCGGAATCCACAATTTTCAAGTATGCGTATATGCAAGTAGACATTTCCACAAGTGAAATTCAACAACTTTGAATGCACCAGAAATACTCGAGCATCAATTTATTATGCTTCATGTAATCCGAAATAATTAAACATAATCGATGGTGCATCTATACTGATTCACGTAACCGATATGCTGATTAATGTCTAGTACGAGTGTAAATGTTCCATCTTCAGTTCAATTACTGATTTTATGAAAATTTGTTTTTTATTGAAAACTTAATTTTCATCTTTTGACTTTTATATTTCAAGTTCATGCAAATAATCATTTGTCGTTAATACTTTTGCTTTTTTCAATTCTTTTGGCTATTAATTGAATGCTAAATCGCTAAACGCCTGAAGGTACATTCAAAAAATCAAATTGTTATTTGTTAATTAAGAAATGTATTCGAGTTTGTGCTTAAGTTTTGTATTTAAGTTTCTTGTGCAATTGATGTAAAACGATTAATTTCTTTAAGTGGAATAAATAGAAATTCGAATCAGAATTTTAAATATATTCTACAGTTAATTGGAAGAGATTGCTACGTGACATAATGGCAATTGAGAGGATTTGGAATTAAACTTCACTGCCGGGAAGCGCTTAAAGATGAAAAGGAATAGGAAGAGAACTACCCACTCGAGATTTCCACCACCTTAACTTTTATCCTGGAATAAAATGGCAGTTTGTTAGAGTTGCGTACGGAAGTTAATAAATATGCAATGTCGCAAAATAAAATGTTCAAAGACTTTTAGGTAATTGCTATACAGCAATAAAACCGTGCATTGCCAAACAGTTGATAAATTTAGAGAAAAAGTTATGTTTTATGTTAGAAACTTAAAAACAAATAGAAAAACTGAACTAAACAAATTGAACGAAACTATTTACTTTTAAATATGAAAACATTTAGACTTGGATAGAAGTATAAAACGTAAATTTTTTATGTGGTTGAAAATCAATTGAAGGATCACAGTCGATTCTCCAGGATATTTATCAATAATTGCTACACAAAATTTCAAAGCGTAACTTTTTTTATGTTCTCATCACTTGATATAAGTTTTTACTTGTATAAATACGTGTGCTTGCTAGAGCGTTGGTATGATGTTTTTTGACTTGAAATAACAGCATGCTCTGGTGCGGTTAAGGAAAAAAAAATTATCGTGGTTATACGTATGAAAATACTAACAAATTGATGATCCAACAAATTTTAACATGAACAAGAATTACGATTAACATCAAAGAATGAACATTTTTAATATTCAAAATTACCAACTAAAGCTTGTAAAGGTGGTAAAGACCTTTTTTAAGCTCTTTTTTTTATTTATTTTCATGTCCAAAGTGGTGTGAAATCATCATCGTTGAAGTCTTAATAAATGATTGATGTTTCTGACGATCTTTCATTTTAAGGATGCGACCGTGAAAATAAATGCTATTCATATATGTTAAATTATAGGCTCATCATTATGTCTCAGAAGAGCAATTTTGAAAACGAAATACTTGAGATCCGATCTTTTGAATGGCGAATCGGATTACTGCAATTACGAGATCAAGTAATAACCAAAGTGGCAATGCAATTCATCTGATTTGTACAGCTATTATTCATATTGGGGTTCTTACTTGACGCATAAAATTATCAACATCATTATTTACAGCAAATCTACGGTGTTGTGTGAATTCTTATTTTCCGGTTCGAAACACTTGTCATAAACGAATCCTCAGTAAACACACGATGTAAATCTAATGAGAAATTGTGAGAGATTTGAAAGTATACATCAGATAAAAATGTATAATTCGCTTCAAAAAAATTTACTTCTGATTGACAGATGGGTTGAATTCGAAATTTTTTGAATAAATCTGATAGTTTGGCATTTAGCCTTTTGAGTGTCAGTGAATTCTAACCGAGAGTTGATTTAAAGAAAATTAAAATTAATAGCATGCGCGCACTTGAAACTAGTAAAAAAATTGTTTGCTTTTTGTTTTATCAAAATAAATTTCATGTGGTATTGTTTGATACATCATTTCTTTCAATTGATTTTATACGGGCAGAAGTTCGACAATCGACGACAAAGAGGCTGCTCTGTGTTATTTATTTTACTAAGTGCTCCCGATCGTTCGTTGCTTGGCTCTTGCTCGTTCGTCCACTCTACCAGCGATTTATGATTGTTCGGGCAAACGTAACTCTAGGGTCTCGCGTGTTGCTTTCGAAACGACGGTCTTTGTTAAAAACGGCATTATCTTCAACTCCATTCGATTTCCAAACCTTGCACTCATCCTCGCTGTTTATCAGCAATACGATTGATATAATTCTCAACAATCATAATTTCTAACATGAAAAACGATTTGGAATCAGATTCTCTGTAGATACTATTTATGACACATTTTATCATTTGGTAAAAGTGAGACTTTAAAATTCAGTGTTATTAGCTCTCTTTTCTCCCCAGCTCGTTTTATTTTGTTGTCGCTCTAAATATGTTATGAAATTATGAGACAGCCGACGACATATATAGTTTGTAATGGTGCATTTTTCTTCCCTCACGTATAATGATAATGAATAAATAAATATTCCATTTCACAAAAATCGTCTCGTTGAAAGTGGCGCTCTGTCGAGAATACGCAGGGATGGCAAAATTTATACGGCTTTATCCTGCGTGATCAAAGTCTCCGATCGACAGTACTTATTGACCGGGGTTCAGGTGTGTTTATAACGATGCCGTCGCGTGCACTCATTGACTCACTTGAACTGGTTAGGTTAGCTTGTTCGAAAAGCACTTTATTCTACACGTGAACGTTGGATTTTATAAAAATCCCTTTTATTCTTTATTTTTTTTTCTATCCAAAGATACAGAAATCATGAAATTGAAAAAACCAGCCAACTGTTTTTATACACTGATTATACTCCATTTTTCGCAGTATTGACAATTTATGATAAAAACAAAAAATCCAAAACATCTTGTACGTACGGTTATTTATCTGTTTTTTATACGCTCGATCACTTGTTCTTGAACCATCCTGATAGAAAATACAGTGTAATCCTATTAGTTTCTAGATCGTTTAGTGCCACAAGATAAATATTAAACTCTCGTGCTTCTGATTCAAAGGAAAACATTTCCAACGCTTGTACAGCCGCTTTATTAAATTCAACGGTGAGCTATATTTGCACATTGTAAGTTATAATCATCGTTCAGCATACTTTAAAACCACACATTTATCGTTCAATCGAACTCAACAAATATTCGCTCAGGTCAACGGGATGCAAATCTTTGAATCAAACATTTATATCTGGATTAAGCATTTATTTTGCCTAAGTGCGACAGTTACGTTGCGTTCACATTAAGTAAATGATATAAATTAGTTTCATCTTGCTGTCAAAGTGTGCAGACACCGCAACAGATAAGTTCCATCATCATGTATCATATTATTGACACCGGCATCCGAAGCTGCAGGTGCCACTAGAAGCGAGATCGTGGTAGCTTCGGGCCTGCCTATTTTCACGCTGTCCTGCTGAAGTCCAGCCCACACTATCGGCATATTTTGATCTCCGAGATAGCAATCGGGTAGTTTCATAATCAGCATAACCCAGCACGAAAAGTTATATCGCGCTGTCAAATCGTTGCTATGATGCATCATCGTTGAAAATGTAAGCATCGCGCTCTGTTCACAGCCGAGTGGATTAAGTTATAACTTCGCAGCGAGAGCGGGAATAAGAATGTGAATATTCGCGGTTGGTATACCGGCGTCTACTCATTAAGATACGGAAACCTTTGAGATCGTGGCAACGATAAATCCATTATAAACGGCGACACTGTCGGAGCATAAGCGTCGGTGTCGAACTGAAATAATTTTTTCAGCTCAAATTATATGGTCTCACGGTGCCTCGAGCTTACGCCGATTTAATAGCGTCATTCACCGTTAACAGTTTTAGGAAAGTGCACAATTTAAGCGACGCGTTTTCGTGATCTGAGACAAATGGCCTGTTGATAATAACAGGTTATTTCGTTTTCTAATTCAACAGTGTTAGCTTGATACCGTGAAAACAATTTCACGACACGGCTATGCAAGTCAATTAGCGCGCCATTTGAAAAAAGTTTATTCGCTTTCTTACAATTTATCAAAGTTGTCCTTTTTTCTATCTTAAAATTGATCCAATTTTTAAATGGTTTTTGATCAAAGATAATATTCTTTCACTGCTTTATTAATTAATCAAATTAATGTCAGCACAGAAACTATATGGTAGAATTTATATGCAGAAGCGAGAGGAACCAAATTTTGTTGGCTTCGAGAAACTTGTGGAGAATTATTGTCTGAAATTTGTATATTGCGCGAGAATTTGTCTTCAAATTTAATTGTAGTTGCACCATCACTGGAAGCGGCTAACTTGTAAACTCGCAAAATGTTAGCACCGAGCGTAACCGTATGAGCTCGCGATCCATTTCCTGCGACAGTTTCGGTTGACATTGTCGGAAGGTGCGAGGTGCGCCACCTCAGAACAAACTGCGGCACCTGTACATAGTCCAGGCAACACTTCCATTTTCCGTTCTCAGACTCGGATCATTACCCGACGATCTCGTAGCGGCATTCGTAAAGTGAGCAGAAACGCGGAAAACACGCGCGAGCACGATGCACGTGCGAACGGAACCACTTTCGAGTTGAGGCAGATAACGTTACGATACTTGTACGCGGAAGCGGCTTAAAAATCCGGCGTGCCTCGAGGCAACGGAATTCACCGAGCATCTACGGTATATACGAAATATTACAACGCAAAAGACATTAGTCTCAGCGATGTGTAGTTATCTTGTACAAGGCGCTTGATCTTCGCCATAATGAGACAACAATACCCGACGGATAATGTTTACGCACGTCGATGCCTCGGCGTCGATAAATAATCTGATAATTGTTTGTTTCTGTGAATCGAACCGAGAATGCTGGTTTAATTAACGTTCATTTCTGAGAGTTCCTTGCAAAATTTACTTCCCGAATGAATAAGTTGGAGATGCTCACCACGCCAGAGTAGCTTTTCCGTTACCATGTCAAGCCGTTTATCAGGATACGGGCACTTATTGTTGCGTGTTTAATGTAATAATGTTTATTCGAAAAAAAATGTATCATTACAATGTTTGCTTACAAAGCGGACTTCTCGCATTTAGTGATCGATTTTCAGATATACCTTAATAGTCACTACGAGACATATTAAACAAAGCACGAGACTCATTAGAGATAATATAGCATCAACGAGCAAAATGAAAAAACAAGAACAATTACTTCAGTAGATGCTGCAAACTATTTTTGAAACATTCAATAATTGCAGTTTGAATTTTTATACAAAATTCAAGTGATACGAAACAAGATTGCAATATCCAAGATCTGTGAGATTTTTGTTCAGTTTGCTGTAATGGTTGTTAGTCAATCAATTGTTGATAAATAATTTTGCTGAATAAACAGCCGGTATTTGACTCGCGATCAATATGGTAACCCCTAAGCATGATTCTCTGCACGCAATTAGACAGAATCAATACCAATCATCAACACGCAACACCGCCATTCCCAAGATTAGTCGCAGCATCGACGAGATGTTATTTACAGTTACGCGCATTCTGCTGGTACTTGCCCAAAAAGTGTACCCGTGACAGTAATTGTTCGTAAACCTGTCAGCGACCTTGGTGTACAGATAAACTGATTGTACAGTTTGCTTAAACTAATATAATTCCTTCTTTATATTTGTTCGAGTGAAATATCATGTTAAAATATCAATGCACGGTATGTTACTTCAGTTTATACCGAGTAACATGTAATAAATTTGAAATTATACAATGTCGCTTACAGTTATTCAAGACTGATTATATAAGTTATAATTCTACGCTCTAGTTAAACATTCGAAAACTTTCAGGAGCTGCATCCTGTTAGGTATCGCGTGGTATAGGAATTCTTGAAATCTGATTTGCAACTTGCATTGTTTTTCACACAACGGTATAAGCTAGATCTCTTAATTGAATTAGCTCTCTTCGGATAGTTGGAATCATTTTGTTTCTGCATAGTCGAGAGTCGGCTTTTTCCACAGCTGACGATCAGTATTTGATCTGTATTAAACACGAGGAAAAGTGATTACTTAACAGATTTCCCTACTCCATCGTTCTACTGAATGATGAACACTGCCACTCGGAAAGTTGATAACTTACTGCAAACACATCCCAAGCCATCACAGCCTGACTTGCGCCAATATTTACTACTACATTAGTCTTGGTTATTTCCTTTCTTTCTTTCTGTCTGTCTTGATCCTTTTTTTTTCTTTTCACCAAGTCTAAGATTGCACCGAGTTCTTGACTGGCGACTGTTACATCATTATTCTTACGACTGAATCATTGCCATAAAAATAGAAACATAAAAGCTCTGTTCTTGCACACACGGGCACCATATTCTTGTCTGCTACCCGTAATGACAGATGAAATATCAAACCGTATTTCGCAATGTTATATATTAAATTTTCTTACCAGTATGTTTCGATTTACCGTTGTACACATTTTTCTACACTTGCATTATACCATACGAATAACACGCGATGGATGCTCACAACTATCAAACACAGTTCTCTCAATCACACACCGCATTTGCTAACAATTCTGAACATATTTGTTTCGTAGCTCATTAACTGACTTTCAAAAACTGTGCAAACATTATATGACAATTTTATGCATTGGACCGTTCACTTTTGCGAAGTAACATTTGGAATGGGATAAGCTGTAATTTTTAACGACTTGCATTGAAAGTTAGTGAGCGTAATGCAGTATTTTATGAAAGATGAAAAAAAAAGTGAGTAATCAGTTATGGTTGCATCCAGACAGCGAGGAAATGAATATGCTCGCTTAACATCGGAAGGAACATTATTTTTATTGAAGAGAACATAAGAACCCGCTATCAGGAATAGGTAGTGTGTACTTCCGCTTGTCGATGCTGAGAATCAATCGTGAGAGTCGTGTAATGAAATGATTTTGCGTGCTGATCCGGACAATACTTTGCACCGTAGTTGATGCAGTGAAAATTAAAAACCAAATCATTCAAACATCAGACAAAAATGAAATTATAAATGTTTCGCCATTAACTGAAACGTCCCAGATTCAAAACAACCATAAGTTAAATTTCATCCATTTATGCTCTCAATAATAATCAAACAATTTTACTTTTTTTTTTTGCCAATTTTCAAATTGTCCAACTCAAATACATATATGTTCCAATATATATCGATATATGTGTGGATATAATCCTTGTAAACATTGTAGTGATTTTTAGTGAAGACTTCAACTTAAATGGGTTTAGTCACAAACGATTTGCAATACAATGATCGATGAAACGCGTGGACTCGGACTGCAAAAAATTGTCTTCGAACGATGTAATTGCGATAACAGGGTCCGATTTGTTGCGATAACAAGTCCTACATACTGTTCGCCCAATATATTAAATCATTTGTCATATTAACTTGTCTTGTATCTGTACGCTCTGTTGATCACATGACATTAAGTCATGCGGTTATATTTAATATTACTCACAATTAGTTTCATGCTCGTATACCTGTCGCAGGATAAACTACAAACATCAGAGCAGAATTGTTTGTGATCGCGTTGAAAAAGTATTTGGAACTGGACAATAATTTCTTGCACGTACTCTATTTCATAATAACGTGACAATGTTGCCTGTTGATTCATTTGTTGTTTATGCTTCACAATTCAAGCTTCACAAGTAGGTTGAAAAATGTTAACAAAAAAATGTCGATAAAAAATTTTGCGAAAAAAAAAAAAGAAAAAAAAAGATGCTGAGTACCGTCAAGAGTTTCGGCGTATTTTCTTATCAGCCGATCAATAATCTGTGCGTCTACTCCGTTAAACACAGAAGTGAAACGAAGTTATTCAGTTTGCTTGACACAGTTGGCACGAGACCGATTTGTGTCTCCCGATAAGAGCGAATTTGTATGTAGAAACAGTGCGTAAGAGAGAGTATCTGACTATAATATGCAGATGAAATGGGCTCCCGTGTAAATCCGTTAGTTTCACATGTCGTTACGGTTTATAATCATAGGATGCGTTCGACACAGTATCTCAACCGCGATGGGGGAGAACAGGTTCAATGCACCCTGCTGTGCGATTAAGCACTCCCCAACGTCTATCCAACAATGAGTTATCTCAGTAACTGACGCCGGATATCGACTTACGTTTTGACACAGACTTTGACCACCCATCAATAAGCTTATATAGCTTCTCAGAGATAAACTTCTTGTGAGCTTCCATTTAAAAGTGAAAAAGAAACAGAGCAAGGAGACCTAAACTGAGTGCTTGAAAAAAAAAAAAAAACAAACAAACAAACAAATTTAAATTTTTTTTTTCGCTCAGAGTTGAAAAGTGAATCACAGTTTGTTTACTTTATTAAGTTTTATTAGAACCAAAAACCATTCGAATTACAATCCAAATTGTTTTGAAGGTATTTTGCAAAACTTTTATCCGAGTCGCTCGAGTTTCGAGCAATAAATGACTTGGCAGGCTTGCTGCAGAATCATCGACAATGCTTCATCTTCAAGTATTTTCCAAGACCTTCGTTTATGAGGAATTTAACAATCAATTATGTTGAGAGAGGTGATGCTGCAAAAAATGATCTTTTAATGGATTACATTGTAGTTTACCGCGGTGAATCGATTTCTGCCAAAACTTTATGCGCCAATTTTAAGATCAGATATGAGAAGATGAAACTTTTAATAGGAAAGAACAAAACATCCTTTTTGAATATGAAAATAATCATCAACCCGAGAGTGAGATGTTAGCAACCGCTCACCCTTTTTATTGTATTTATAGAAAATGCTTTTTCTCTTCGACGTAATTTTTCATAATCCATCGAGTGCAAAAATCGTGGAAAAATCGTAAAAAAGTACAAAAATATTTCATACCGAATCATCCGACATAGAAAATCGAACGTGCGTGTATAATTACGTATAGTTCAGAACTATGAAATCTAACATCAGAAAATTTTCTCGTTTCACACAAATTATCGATTTGTCAGAAGTGTTCAAGGCATGAAAACGCTAAGTGTTCTCGCGAATAAAAAAAAAAAAGCCGCCGAGAATTATTAAAAATTCATCGATGCTGGGCGTTAGAGGCGATGTTACATTTCAAGTGGAGGTTTGAAATGTGAAAAGAAGAAAGAAAAGAAAAAGGAATAGAATAAAAACAGACTGCGAGGGAAACGTTTTGCATTCATCAACTTTTTATTAACGCGGTAATAAAGACGCGTCCTTTTTATGATATCAATTTCGTTTAATAACAACGAATTCGTGTCATTGTGGTGGGTTCACTATTTGCATCCGCGTAACGCCAGGGGGACTATAAATGAGATCCAGCGATGACGAAGCGGTTAGTTCCGCAGCAGCGCCCCTTCTTATGCGGAGCGTAAAGAAAGGAGGAGAGTAAAGGAAAGAAAGCTGGAAAAAGAATCGGAAGAAAACGACGCGAAGAAGGAAAGAAGAAGAATGAGGTAAACGTAGTTGCGTCCTGGCTTGAAAAGAGAGCGCAATTGAGAAGAAGCAGCTATCGCACAAGATTGGTGCGGGGAAAGAGTAACGAACTGGCAAGGTCGAACTGGTAGGCCAATGTCTCGTGCGCTGACTGCTTCTCGCATTGGCGCAACAACCGAATCGAGAGTTGTTGCAGTGCCTGACGATGTTGATGCAACGGTGCAGCAGTGGGACGAAGGCAGCATTGCAAGGCCGCGGTGCCACTGCCTCGTGTTTGTCGGACTTCCTCGTACGCGGCAGGTAAGAGGGGCGCCGCGTTGCTGTTGCTGCCGCCGCCACTGGTGCCGCGGCAGAAGACGAGGTACAAGTAAAGCAAGCGAATGGAGAAAAGAAGAAGACGTGTCAAGAGTTACCGCGTGGAGAGAGAAAACAACACAAAAGAGACGCGCGGCGCTGCCAGTCCGAGAGCTGTAGAAAGAGAGAGTTACCGCGATATATATATGCATTCTGCGCCATCATCACATAGGTGTTGTTGAAACCTGGACTAAGGGAAACGCATAAATTGCTTCGCGGTCCCCTGCGTTTTCAGATCGGATTCAAAGCTTCGAAGGGTCGATGTTGCTTGAAATCTGACTCTGGGGATTCGAAGCCTGCCTATCTAAAAAAAAAAAAAAAAAAAAAAAAATGATAAACAATGACAGAATGGATAAAGTGAAATTGAATGTTTATTGCAAACTGATCAGAAAATTGTAAACAGTAATGGAAGGTACGAGATGAAATTCGATATTTATTGCATTCTGAAAAACATTATGAATAATAATAAAAAGTACGAGAGAGAAATGTTATTTACTCATTGTGTACTTTACATGTCACAGTATGCTTTATATTTCCCTGCTATTTTTTCTTTATTTTCATTGCATTGAATGAATTTATTTGATATTTTCGTTCAAAGTACTATTAAAATATTTTGTTCAAATATTGAATGTCTGATGTACACGATTTTTCTTATTACTTTTTTTTTCTTTTATGACGTTTATTCATTTCGAGATGAAGAAATTTTTTTTGGAAACTTAGTAAGTAAGTTGATCGTATGAAATTATTTTGGAAGAATTGGATGATACTGTTTTGGGTTGAAAATTATGATACAGATTTTAGGCCACGTCTTCATGAAGAGGTCAAACGTCAGCTGCACCAGAAAACCACAACTTTCAAAGATTCTATAAAAGGATCGAAGTGTGGTTTTCTGGTAGAGCTGTTGTTGAAGGTCGGTTTAGTCTAGTGCCTTAATATGAGATTTGAGTTGTGACGGCTTTTGAACTAAGATTGACCGAAAGTTCGCTTTCGTCATTATTTCTTGTATCCAACTTGAAACCACGATTACTGAGTACTTCCGCATTGTTTCGGTTACTTTTTCATTTAAGATTGTTTAGAATACCCAAAGGCCAATTTGTGGAATAAGTGAAGAAGCAAGAAAAAACAAAAACACTGGGAATTGAAAAAATATGACGAAACTTCTAATTTTGACCGTTAAATTCTTCCATAATTTCAACGCGGCATTATTAAAAACACTACCTAAACTCAATTTTCTCTTCCCTCTCTAATTACACCGCGAATCCTATTTGATGAAACTCGTTTATTGTTTGTTTTTTTTTTTATTTTATTTCTACAAGTCTCACTTGAACAAAATATTAAAACTTTGACGCGTCAAAATGTTTTAACACCGAGATTAGTTGGTGTCCAAACGACCACATATCTTAAAGACCGTGCTTCTTTTACGGTTAATTGTTAATCAATTTAAAATAATGAGAGTGAGAAGAATTTTATTAAACGGGAAAATTTGTACGTCAGAAAATGTAACTCCTGTAACACATGTAGCATAATCAAACGATAGTGACGTGCACATTGCAGCAGAATATTGCAACACGCAGAGGTCTTACCGAAACCTGACCAAAGATTGAGAACTGTAAAATTTTCTAATGACTCTGCCTGATAGTATCATAAGAGTAAATTGAAATTTTCGTTCATTTATGCTCTATCTCGCTGAAACGCATCGCTGTGATAGCAACACGATTTTATATCTTGACGTCTGTCACGTGTGACAGATAAAAATCCATTTAAGTACATGGTTACGCTTCTCCGCTTTATATAGTTCGTGCTGGTATAATTAATTTTCTTTTTCAAAAAACGTTTACAGCTGAAACTTTATGAAATTTATTTAACAAGTACATGTGGGCTCGTGAATGCACAACCTTGCGTCTCATAAGCGAATGGCACCGTGGTGAATCTGACGTAGGATTCGCTCAGAGTTCGTAAATCCAGAATTGTTTTCTTCTTAACTTA
The DNA here is from genome assembly GCA_030523145.1 of Trissolcus brochymenae. Taxonomy (NCBI): domain Eukaryota; kingdom Metazoa; phylum Arthropoda; class Insecta; order Hymenoptera; family Scelionidae; genus Trissolcus; species Trissolcus brochymenae. Next base: position 71,600 of record JAQQRF010000476.1, read on the forward strand.
CATCCTTTTTTTGCACCGAGAGTGCATGAAAGACTTGAACTTAAAAATATATAATACAAATATATATAAAAACGTTGATATTGCGTACAAGAACCAAAAATCACTACCGTAAACAAATTTTTGATAATGTCAACTGGAAATGACTATATAAAAAGTATAAAAAGACCGATGAATATGGGTCACGAAAATTACGTTAACAAGATAAGAGAAGAAAGATATACATCATGTTACTTTTTCTTGTGCAGCTTCTTTTTTCGTTTCCTTGGAGATATGTTATAAAAACCTTCATTCGCGATTCAAACGAAAATATGAAAAGTGGCTGAACATTTCACAAAAAGATTGTATAATATAATAAGCGTCAATGTGATTATACAAAATTATTCACGTGTTAATCATGAGATGAATTTTAAAGTCAAGTAAATAACATTTTTGCCTTGGAGTGATAAAGCTCACAGTATCTGTACGTCAATTAGTCGAGCAATCTCGAACAAAAGAAAAACTAGTTCGTATAGTAGACTACGATTACTCTCACCTTTCATTCAAATGTATGTAAAATTGTTTGAATTTCAACTTTATCGACATGTGATAGAAAATATTTTTGCAATTAATTTTTAAAATTTGAATGAAAGCAATTTAATTAAAGTTGTTCAATTTTTTTTACTCGTCGGATGTTTTGACCGTAGATATAAACTTCATATACTTTCACATCAAAGAAAGTTAATAAAATTGAATTTGTATTTAATTTCCATCAAAATACTTTTGTTTCTATGATAAAATGTTATAAAAAGTATCGAGCACATTCTGAACCTCTGAATCAAAAGCTGTTTTAATATAGATTAAAACGAATTTCGTACTCGAAATGCCAAACATTTTTAGAATTTTCAAGTCAGGTTGACCACATAATGAACTTCGTTTGTGTTGAAAAATCGAAAAGATCATATTTCACCTCTGTATATTGCGAAGGACGAGAAATGTTTAGCAAAAAAAAAAAAAACTCTTTCTCGATGATGCGGAATTAAAAACTCCGGTACATTAAAATCCAAATGAAATATGAAACTTATATAACTCAGATCAAAATTTTAAATTCTTCAAATTCTTCAGAATATCTCAAAAAATTAACATAGGTTTTTTGCCTGGGTATACAAGAATCATTTTTATCCTCAGTTCGAAAGAATTCGTTAATAGAAATTATGCACGATCGTTAATGCACGATCAAATGAAAAAAAAAAAAAATCATCATTAAGTGTAAAATGCTTGTGAAATGACCATAATGCGTTTCCACAAATGATCTTCTAATTCACGTGGAATTTCCACGCACACTCGACTAGATTGGCTTATGCATAGCAGCCGAAAGGCTGACGTTACTCGGGATCACTAATATTTTCCCAGTAAGTCATTCTCCATTCTACCGCTCATTCAACTAGTTCCCAGACTGGCGCGAGATAAAATGACAAATTTAGTTTCAGTTACTTGGAATGAAACTGTAATAATCATGAGCTGTAAGAAATGTGTGCTTTTATTTCGACGCATAAAGGAGCTCGAGATGGTTGCCCTGTCAACACGGTATTAAAGTGCGATTGCGAAAAAAAGAAAAAAACAAATTTACAGCTGAAAAGCTCTCATAAAAAGAGCACGCTTGGACGTTATGAGAAATGATTCGCGTCGTGTTTATTAAATATGCGAGGCACAAAAATGTGACTGGGATGGACCGTTTGTACGGTCGGGTTGGTCGGGAGCTGTTATTAGCGTTGTAGTCGATGTCCATAATGTAATTATCGGATGAATGCTAAAGGATAATCTCGAGTCGGAACACAAGATATTGTAAATATTGCAGTTGCGAAAAATCGAGCCAGGGATGAGAAGCAAGTGCAATATACAACTGCCCGAGCGACGGACGAATGATTATCGCGCATTGAAGCCTACGGATGTACGATTATCGCATTCAAAGGAATTATGCACTTGTTTCAGGCAAAGTCCAACGGGCTTTTTGTATCGCTACCTCAAACGTCATATATCGTTCGGTGTCATTGCTCCTTTTTGATAAAATGAGGAAGTTGGACATCAGGGCGGTTTGATACATACACATTTTAAAATACTCAATTAAAACATTTATCAATCAACGAACATCTTAACGTTCTAGAATAGTTTAAAATCTTTTCTCATCAAATAATTTGTTCAGTTGTAACAAAAAATATATACATCAAAAAGAAACGTTCATTTCTTTTGGATTTTAGTTTTTCACAAAAGTCTAACATTTCGTGAAAAACACAGAACATCAAACAAATTTCCGATGAAAATCAACTGAAGCCTAGCTAGGACAAAAAGTGTATTGTAGAATGATTCTTTCGTTTCAAAGCCAGTTTTCGTTATACAAAAATAAATGCGAATTTTGATGCTGAAAAGACGACTTGTTATACCTAAAACAGTTTTACGTTTTGACACACAGTTTTTGTATATATGTGTATTAAAAAAAAAACTCCAAACTTTTGCAAAACTCATCCGTTAAAACAGAATATGCTTCAGCATTGACGAAAAAGTACCGAGGGAAATGAAAGAGACGAAAAAACGGTCCCGTTTTCTAACACCAACGACGGAGCGAAAACGCACAGCACCGACGGAGTTTTAATTTATCTTGCGCGCGTTCTTTTGCGCTAGCAATTCCTGGTATGTTTGTGCAACGCGAAAGGGCGCAGACTTCTCATTATCACTTGGAAAACATGTCGACGGTATAACATAATTTTCATTGCAGAGTCATTGTCTCCAGACGCGCGTCTAACACGATGGATTTACTAGAGCAAAATTCTCAGACCAAAAAAACGCATATATATGCTTTCATATACATGCCGCATATATGACTGATGCATATTCCAAGTAAAAAAAAAAATAAGAATATATATGCCACATACATGTTACATCTTCATTTTTTTATCTTGGAATTTGTATTCATTTTTGAAACACTTGAAATCATAAATGCCAATATGTGTAGGCACATTTATGTCTACACATATGTGATATTCATGCAACCATATACACTGGATGCTACATGATGAACGGCCCAAGATAACCCCGAATGGACGATTTAAAATGTGCCATTATGCACACTTATATAGGGCGAATTTTTGCGACGGTGTGCCGTGCTGACAAGTGATCTTACGCGGATAAAAAAAGGAAGCCACGCGAAGAACACGGAGTAGGATAGTAACCGAGTGATTTGAGATGGTGCACAGTCGCATGCAATGTTTTGCCTTGTTGCCTTTTTTCCGTAGCGAAACATTATGTCGCTGATGTGGCGATGTCAGAAATCTAATTCGCAGTCGGTACGTGCAACGGTCTGAATTGGCGTCGGTACATCGTATTCAAATGTAACTACGCGCTGCCAGTGACGACGTAATATATAAACTTGTTAAATGGAAATAGATGCATGTTTTTACTGGCTCGCCACTTGGAGTGCCCCGACCCGGGGCGCGCATTCCCGGCGCTGCTGTTATGTAAGTCAATTTAAATATTCTACGAGATGGCCGGTCCGTTGAGTTAAGCGTTTGACGATGTTCATGACACTCTGAGGGAGAGAATGAGAGGTGGGAGGGGAGAGTCAACGTCGCATATTCCGGCACCGGAGGAATAATAACCCCCACAATTGCTTCCTGTTTCTTAATCAGCTTTCTGCGCCTGCGTGTCATTTCGCGAATGAGCAACAAATGTATATAATTAGCATCTTACACGTGTAATCTTATAATTTAAATATAAATGATTAAACTCGATCAAAGGCGTGTTCAACTCATAATAGCAGCCGCTCAGGATGCCTCTCATATTCTAAATTATATGCATGCAGATTACATTTTTCGAATATTATGGTACTTTTACTCGCAGATAAGCGTTCAGTTTTCTTCATATTTTTTATCTATTTTTTTCACTTTCCCGTCTTCCGCCCCCTGCAACGCTAACGTTATATATACACCATCCTATCTCACTGTTTGAAAAAAAGATAAGCAAATATTTGAAATGTGAATTCAAATGCAAAATATGACAAACTTCGAGGTAAATATTGTTGTAAAGTGCGAAGATATTACTTTTCTTTCATAAAGTGTTCTCATTATAAAGTACAAATATTCATTTGTATTTCGTCCTTCTGTCCTGACGGGGCTGAACGATCTAGACCTTTATTATTAAGAAAGCTTTCATTTTTTCAAATTTGATATTTATTAAATTTAAAAAAAAAAATGATTATTGAAATGAAAAAAAAAAAGAAAAAAGAAATGAAAATTGTTTGAAAAAAGGAATTCAAACGAATGACAGCTACCGTGTTTCATTTTTACTACAGAAAGAAAAAAAAGACTAAATGATAACTTTGCAAACATGACGTATCCTGTGATAGTTATAATTTAGTTATAGAAAGTTTAATGACACCTCACACGTACAAATTAATTTTAAATTGTACGTGAGAATATGCGGCATATCAATAAGTTGTAAAGTAAATATTCAAACATGTTAATTTCTCCAACTTCCAGATATTTTCCATAACCCATTTTTCGTTATCGAGTAAATGCGCGATCCAGATACTTGGCACACCAAGCGAAAAAAAAAAAGGAAAGAAAAAATCTTGAATATAATTTCAAATCGATCATCTATTTTATCTTGATGTATAATGAAAACGTTTGACTCGATACTGTCCGTTCCGGTGACGAGTTTCCGTATCGTCTTCAATTTGCCAGTAAAAAATTCAAAGGAAGAAAAAAAAAGATAAATAGAGAAAAACACAAGACTGCATGACCGACATACATATCACAGGATATCATAATGCGATACACTCTATTGAGCATCGTTTTGCAAAGTTCACGATAAATTTATTATCACAAGATTGTCATCATGCAAAATATTAATCTCGTTGATAAAAACCAGTCCTTGTAGAAACTTGACCTAAACTTCTGATTTTAGTTTTTAAGATCAAAATAAAGCCCTGATCAGATTTTGTCAGTAATCAATGTTAGTCATAAATAAAAAAATTTTTTATCAACTATCGATTAATATTTCATAATTTAAATAACAGAAAAATCTAGAATGAGTAGATAGAATTAAGAAATAATTTGTTGTATAACAAGTTGAATATAGAGCAACGGTTAAATATTGAGACAACTACTTCAAGGTCGGGTGTTCAAATCTCGGTGACCATTAAATAAATGGCTTTCAAATATATAAAGTTCTGCGTACGAAATTGGTTAAACTATGAAGACCATTCATGAGCCTGATCTGGATTACCACAAACGAGCATATGTTATCGAGACAGGGCCTAGCCCGGTGCTGAGGTTTTAATGATCAGGTTTCATAATTGAGCCCAATCAAAATAATTTCTACTAGCATATTCATATCTCTTTGATGTAAACCATCGACCAATCAACTATCCAATTATTGCAAAAGTGCGTGGACAGGCGATTGTAAAAGATATTAATTATCTCAACACATAATTAAAAAATCTCAAGTCACAAATGATTGATACAACTAGAATCATTTTCAACATCCATAAATCATTTTGGATTTCTGAAACTGGTTTGCAGTTGACAAAAGATAAAAGAAAAAAATTCACAAAACGATAGCGACGGAGAAATAACGTCGACTATACTCACGTTTATCGCTGATGGATTTTTCATGGACGAACAATCGTGAGGAACGACTGTAAATAGATAGTCATACTCAATTTCAACTTCGGCAAGTAGAAAAATGATCGATCCATCAGCGAGTTGGGTTTCGACAAAAAAGATCCAATTCGTTCGTAGTTTATGAGACCGACGGACAAATATGTGACCGGGAGGTGCGTATTTCCGATGCTCATTATCTGCATGACTAATGGCACGAGAGCCGGCGCGGGGGTACAAAAAACCGTTTTGCCTAGCGAGCTTCCTGTTGGCCCTTTTTGTCCTGGAAATTGCTTAAGTAGAAGGCATCTGCTGGTCAACCGATGGTGCCTCGCTGAAACGTCCTTCGGGTCGTCCTCGTGATTCGTTCATCTTCGGTAGCCGGAGGGCTTTTGTTTAACCCATTGACGGGTGATTACGTCCATTAGGGTGAGGCACAACTAACTTTAATGGAACTGGTTTTTGTCGTTTCTTCGCACGGTCTGTCAATTTCGCGGAGTGGGAGGATCTCGCATACAGAAACGAACGAAAAAAAGAGAGGGACAGAAAGCTGGTCGGAAAAGAAACACCGTCCAACCCACTTGTGTCGGGACCTCTAAGTCGTATTAAAATGCAATCAACGAAAGGTAGATGCACTCACGCAAGATCCCTTAATGAGCTTCCATGTTAGAGCCTCGGCCTCGAAAAACTACTCGTCATTGTTTACTACCGAGCATCTCACTTGGGTTTTATCTTATTGCTCTCAGCCGTCCTTCTCCCAAGTTCTTTTTCGTTTGAAAATCCGCCCTTTTCAATCTTCGGCCAATACTTCTTTGCCTTCCTTTCATGCTTTTCAGCGCATTCTCCTTGCTAATCTATTATTCTCTTCGGGCCACTTCATAAACTTCTTATCGCATCAAATCGAGGGACAGGATCAGAGTAGGTGGACAGACGTGGAAGCCGTTAATCAACTCCCAGCAGATCGATCCGATTGCGGACCCCAATGATACGTCAACTAAAACTTCAAATCTTACTATAATTCTTTCATTTTATTATTATTTCTTATTTTATTTTTTGTTCCGTTTTTTTTTTTGTTTAATTTTCACTTTTTTAACTGATAAACTCGGAAGCCTTTCACGCTTTCAATCACGTCTTCTAACCAGGTTGAATTAGTCGATCTGGCGTTAATAGAGCGAAGATCAACGTGAATAAAATTGTCGCGGCTACTATGACCGCGATTTCTCACATGCGTGACAGTTTATATCACTGAAAGTGATTCAGATCATTGGTAACGGTCGTTCAGCGATGTGACCGATAGAAAATATAGTTCAGGCTTAAAAATAGCCGTGTATAAAAATGCAATTTTTTCGTGTGATATTGATATGTTTAACTGCCAAGCTTCTAATTAATTCTGATTTGATTATTTTTGTTGCAGGTGAGTTCAATTAGTTTCACAGTCAGTCTATCCACGGTGGTAAGTTTTTTTTAATAAATTAATTACTCCTTCGTGGAGTAGCGTGAAGGCAAGTTTGGAAAGCGCCATTGTATTCGACTTCTCACGTTCAACCATAGGGTGTAATAAAAAATTGCGTTCAAATCATTGAATCACTTAGGGATACATTAATTGAAAATAATTTTTTTTTGTCATATAATATTTGTGTATCAATGATTTTATTAATTAGAGTTGCTTAGTAGAAACGTTTTTAATTTCAACCAATAATCAAATAGTTTTTACATTTTTAAATTATTTTTCAAATGTATAGAAATAAGATTAGATTTGTTCTAAGAAATCACACATGAGTTTTCTTTTATGAGTTATTTTATTTTGACTCGATCAAGTTATTTGGCCACAAAGGCAATAAATAGTAGGAAATTTAACTCAACAACACATGGAGATTAAATATCTTGATTATAAAATATGAGTGGCGTAACGTTACTCGTCAAAAATGAGAAAAAATTTCAATTTCCAAAAATTGTCCCTCCATGTGGACATAAAATGATGAAATAAAAGATGTCGTCAAGAGGTTATCTACATTTTGTGGTTCAAGCTGAAACCGGCCGTTTCGTTCGGGTGTGACATTATTTATGCCAAGTGTAGTGTGCACTGGATGAAACGGATATATTAAAACAAGTAACACGATCGAGGCCAAAACTTTAGTTTAATTTAGTTTAAATTAAATTTAGTTCACTTAAGTAATTTCAACGTTCAATAATTTTGTGCTTTTTAAAGTTCGTCGAAATTGTTCAAAATTATTGGAAACGTCGTTTCGTTTTAATTTCTTATGTCTCAGAAAAGACGAATGAAAAAGCACAATCATTATTTGTTTAATATAATTTAAAATAATTAGATAACGTTACCAGTACTTGTGAAATTCGTCATGTAATAAAATGATTATATTGTGAAATTGCATAATGATTTTAACATTCCCTTGAGTTAGTTGAAATTATAATAATACACAATATAGTAATACCGACACTGTTCACAGACACTGTCATTTGCCTGGCATATGCAACAAATTGATAGAGTAGTGTCGTGCACTTTCTGCTCGGTATGCTATTCCATCTACATCTTCCCTTAAACAAGTTAACCCCAGCCCCTTGACGATGCGATTTTGCTTCACCCTTTATTTACTCGATGCAGATTGAACAGCTCTTGAGTGTTTCATAAACTAACAAATACGTAACTTATGTCCTTGTCGTAATTAATTATAAACAATAAATAATAAATTTCAATTGGTGCCTAAAGGTGGAAAATCTTTGCTAATAATATATAAAAATCAAACTCAATCAATTAGCATACAAAACTGACACATTGAAAATGTTCAAAATTGAAGTATTAATTGATATTCCATTTTGTCAGAATTTTTTTCCTTTCAAGTTGAATTCTCAATTTAATGGAATAGCCAAAAAAAAGTGTGCAAACGATTATAACTGCTGATAAATCATATCTGCTTGATCGCCTTTTTTATCACATTTTTGCGCGCGTGATGAATGAACCAACATGATATACCGAAGCCCATAACGCAGTAACGTTGAAGTAGCTGTGATCAGTTATCCGCACGGCTAATGCTGTGAAACATTTTTTCATACCGTACGCGTTACAATGTTTATGGTCGCGGTGCGCGCATACTCTTATCGAGACTGCGCCACTGTGGTTACACTCAGTGGTCGAGGGCGTAACCTCAGTTTTAAACTAGAAAACAACCGCCTTCTTTGGCAGAGTTTTATTTCTTCCAATGTTCCAGTCTCGCCGTTTCTAAATTCAACTGATACAATTTTGCGAACAAGGCTACAGAATAACAACAGATGATTATGAATTTCCTTTTTCCATAGCAACTGTTATTACCATACTGAATATAATTGTAACTGTATTTTGAATTTCATTTCAACATTTTTTAGACATAGTATTCTCAATTTTTTGCGCAAATTTGCCTCAATTGTTAAGTGTATATTCTCTATTGTTAGTGTTACACATTTTTTTCATTTCCCATTATAAAATTTAATTGAAAAATTTTTAAGTGAATTATAAAGTCGCTAGAATGTTAGGTAAAAATTAAAGTTTTTCAGACACTTAGGGTAAAACAAGTTTATTTAAAAATTAACTGATTTACATTTTATGGAATATTTTTCGATGCACTTTCAAACTCATATTTTTAATTTAGTAAAAACCAAAAAAAAGCATAATGGTAGATGTAAAGGGTTGAGAGCATTTATATACCACAAAAAATTGGTTAAAAATGTTTTTCCACGAAAAACGGAATTTCACATTATTACTGCGACTAATTACTGCGAATTTTACGTTGCAAAAAAAAAAAAAAAAAAAAAAAAAAAAAAAAAAAAAGACACCGCCGAGAGAAAAGCGTCGCAAAGCGCTAACCACGAACTAAGTAAACTTTTAAATTATTTCCAGTAAAGTTTTCAAACTGTCTATGATGCAAAATGTAAACACGCAACAGAACAGAGAATTTATTAAACTGCGGCCGAATAGAGAATACAACGTCGCGAATCGTCCGAACCATCATATAATCTGTCATCCTGCAGGATGACGAACGAAACAAAATCAAAAAGGCTGCAACGGCTTAAAATGATGTCATATCGGAGGTTACCAACATTACAGACTTCTTTAATTCAAATTAATGATTTGATTGTAAATTAGTTTTACGAGAATATGTTTTAATATGTTTTATGAAATTATGTTTAGACAATTATTTTCATAATTTATAGTCAATTTTCAAAATTTTAAAAGTTTTTTTTTTTATGAAGTGGCTGCCAACAGTGGTCCACTACAGAATCGGGTTTTCACTTTGGCTCATAGCTGGCAATTTCCACTTGGGGCGCGGCTTGATAATAATCGTTCGCGGCTACATAAATAACAAGCGCGGGTATATCAACTTTCTTACAACTAAATTGAATTAAGCTCATGAGGCTGGATCTTTGCATCTTTTCCGCCGTTGATCAAGTCGAAGAAATTGGCAATGTGAAACATGATTACGCATGTAAAGACGAGACGTGTAATAACTACCACATTATCGATCCAAGCCGAGCCATAGAGAAGCGATGATGCAGGAAATCCGGTCCTGCAAGAAATTCCAGGCACCGATTGATGTTTGACACCAATCTCATTACACTAGGAATGCTACGACATACGTTAGTATGTTGTGGGGAATATTAAGTCAATGCGATTTTTGATTGTGTTTGTTTGTTTTCTTTTTTTTAATTTTTTTTTCAACTGGCTAATTCAACATCTAATATTGAAATGAGTCCTAAGATTTCTGGGATACCGACGCGCGTTGTAATGTTGTACATACATACCACTGTTACTTGATAACACGTTTCACTCGCGTACTTAATTAATTACACAATGTCCAATTATTAATTAATTTCATTTAATCTTCCGATTGATTAAAAGAGGATTTATTGATGGTCATGCAAATCAGCCAAACGCGATAGTTCATTCAATCATAAAACGCATTTATCGGTCATTCTCATCACACTCAAGTGTAGTACAAATTGAAAATTCCATTTGACAGGAGTGAAAAAAAAGTCTACATACAAATATGTAGGCAATTTTCTAGAAACTTTGACTCAGGAAAAAAACCTCTAACTCATTAAAAAATTCATTTAGTAGTACAAGTATAGATATGGATCATTTTTACACCATTTGCACAACTTTGATAAATTTGATATTCACGCGATGGAAAACGAAAAAGAAGCATAGACATAAAAAAAAGTTGGCACACAGTAACCTTTTTGGAATGTCAATATAAAAATAGAAAGCGAAAATAAAGAGCTGGTGTGGCAGCGTGAACTGAATAACATTCGACAGGTTTTTGTTGCCGCAGAAGCATTGAAAGAAAGGTGTTGAATATTGAGTAATTACGAGTCATATCGTGGGACTGGATGTCCGGTTCCCAGCACCAGAAGAAGTTCTCGCGGAGGGAAAGAGAAAGAGAGAGCGAGAGAGCTGGTGCGGCGTAAAAATCCGTAAAAAGGTGAAGCCGGCGTAATTATTTACCCCAGCACGGGCAATGAGGATTAAAAGCGTTGTCCGTTTGGAATAATAATGAAGCGTAGACGTATAATTAAGAGTCGTGGAACAATGGCGATTGCGCGCCCGGCTGTAGGAACTTATTTGAGCGTCATGTATATATATATATATGACACCGCGCACTGTACAATAGCTTGAAAATTTATCAATGGTTAGCCATAAAATGGGACCTTTGTATGTGAAATCGTTCCTCGTTAGGATCCTCTCCCTCTTTTTTGTATGCCTCTGCTTTCGGCCGATTCAATATCTATGTGAGATATTTCGCCTCCGTTCGACACAATAATTCAGTCCAACAGTTAAGCATGGAACATTGATTCGTACGTGCCCCCTCTCGCGTGGCACCACTTACCCCACCACTCCCTTACCAACCCTTCGCTGGGTTGTAAGCAAATGGAATGTTATCATTGGCCCGTTCATCATTATTGCATATTATTGCGTACGATGCCTTTCAGTTACATAATTCTTAACCGACGTAATTTAGTGCTTACGAATCTATCGCCACAAATTTGTCTCCTCGAGTGGTCTGTCCGTGATGAATTATTGCCATAATTGTTGCATCTACATAAAGCATGCAAAAGCTCCGCGCGTTGAAAACGCATGCGTTATTTATACCGATAAATCAAGTGTTTTCATTACAAATCATTGTGATCGCCGGATGAAAATGAAATGCCCAATGAAAACAAAATCGCAATTATCCGCTGCGTAGTTTCTCCTTGCAACATTTATTTATTTGGAATGCATTATTCTTTTTCATTTGTTGAATATGAAAAGTTGTTGATTTTTTTTTTACCCCGAGCCACCAAGCACCGGATGATTTATAGAACAATTTAATGATGATACCAAAAGATTCCCTGGGCGTTAGTTATTTTAATAATTTTCAAGTGTTTTAAAACTCTTCAGTAAGCACTCCAGATTTTATACTGTGTCGATTGGTCTCGCTCGACCATAAATCGAAGCAATGCTTATAATCATCGTTTTAATTATAATTATCAATGTTCATAAATCATGAATCTTATTTACTTAATCGACTTGGCGGTTACGTGACGGTTATTCTCTAGGAAAAACAGGTTAAACTGAGATTTCAAAATATGTATCGTCATAGAGGTAAAATTAAACGCATATGTGACAATAAGGAGAAACATATATATATATATATATATATACGAAAATTACATTTTGCATTGCCAATTCATGAATATTTAGTGTACCAACTGCGTAACTAATTAATTTGAATAATTTGCGATAGTATAAATTAAGTAACAAATTTAACTTCATGTGGTACATTTGAAAAATGTGCAATTACCGAAAAAAATTTCTTTTAAATGAAAATAATTGTCTGAAAATGAAGCAAGTTCCTTAAACCACCGACACTGTCTGACAATACGCTGAGATATATAAAGTGAAAGTACTTTCTTCTAACATCCAAGAGTCGAGCGAATAAGATGAAAATCGTCATCCCCTGGGAAATTATTTGCCATAGTCGTTGGCGGAACATATTACCCTCAAACCTCTAATAAAAATTTGATATGATCATTGTCAGGTAGTACAACTGTCGTCAAATAGTTGTGTATAGTTGTAGATAGATTCCATTGTTCGATTAATTAATTTTATTTTTAATTTTAATTACAAACATATTTTAATTATGTTTCTAATTTTAGTTACAAACATAATTTTGTAAATTTAATTAAAATTGAGAAACGAGATAAGCTTTATCGCTAGTTTACTATAAAAGTTGCAAAAAATTTTTTTCATTTTACATACTTTTCTTTCTTTACTTTACTTTGTTGACAATTTATAACACAACATTTCCGAATCGTGAATATTGTGCTACAAAGTGTTATTATTTGAGATTTACATACACAGAGAAATCTTCGTTTCACTCTGTGTATTCTAAAGCATGACAAACTTCTCAGTCTGTTCATACTTGGTATCAATTCAAAATAATTTAACTTTCATCAAGTAAGTTTCTCAAACAAGAAAAACAATACGAATTGAGAAATCTACCCATGTAGAAAATGAAATACGGCCCGATACTGGCTCAATACTGATGCCGATGTTGCCAGTATTGGCAGTTGTACTTGCTGTGTACTGAAAAAATTG